>JAQGDQ010000563.1:0-30000 GCA_030141605.1 Tubiluchus corallicola
AACATGTGAATAACTAGAAAAACTTAATTGCCGACTTATGGACTATTTGCATTTTTTTCATGTCAGGTTGAGTTTCACAGAGAACTTTCTAAGAAGAATGAACTAGAAGCTGAAGCTTACAAAGACAAACTGAAACTTCAACGCAAAGTAAGTGTGAAAATTTTGTACTCTATTTTGACTATCGATTGACACCTTCATTTCTTATCTATATAACAGATTCAACTTGACAGCATAACAGCACCTCTTGTGTGCAAATGATCCAATGCGCCTTTCACTTCTCGAGATTGCTTGTATGAACCTGGCCCAGGTTGGACGGCACGCTTGGCCAATACTTAGACATCAGGGAATGCAATGCTTTACGTACATGACATGAGTTCATTCAGTAATTTTCTCATGGCACCTTTCAAATGAAAAAAGGTAAAAAATAAAACTTTCGGACGAAATTTCCTGATCAAATTGCTGCAATAAACTGGGACGATAAGCTTTGAATTGTCGTTGTTCAGATACGCCAAAGTTAAAAGTCAAACTAAACCCTCATTATAATATAAACTTTCACAACTCAAAATCCTACTCTCAGTACGAATGTTCGATTTATTTTATTATAAACTTGCTGTAAAACTTGTTTCTTTTGTTTTTATCACTTTGTTGTTAGCGAAATTAAATTTGAAGAAGCGCCATTTTTCATTGTGCAACACGAATGACGTAATGAGTACTCTCACGAGGTCACCAAAGATCAATAAATAGACATCCATAACCAGAGGCGCTTTCTCTACCTTGTACGTCATTCTCGCTCGCTCATGGCAAAGACATGAAATATGGCGATGGACGCTTTCGAGCGTAAACTTATTCAAACTTCTGCCGCTTACCTAATATTCACACAAAAACATTACAATATTAGATTTTTTTTTGTAAAAACTCATTACGCTTTTGACGAAGATTGACAGTGCGCTAGTTTTCTTCAAGACGAATGACGTCATTGGAAGAAGAAGAATGACGTCATTGGAAGAAAATGGGAGCATCCAAGCATGAAGTGATCGCGACTTTAAAGTGATTTTACTAATTACACGAGTCGTTTATTGCAGTTTTATTACTAAATCCTTCTAACATTTTTTGCGAACGTTGAAGTAACTCTAACCTCCTAGAATAGTTGATCTTTCCTTTAAGATCCCAATGTTCAAGCTTTAGATTGTTATGAACACAAAACTTTCATAATTTCTTTGTTTTGTTTAAAGTAATGTAAAGTTTAGTTTAGTATGTTTATAAAGAATACGTTCTTATGTACAAAATACGTTGCAAGCTTTTTAAATCTTATCAATATAAAATTCAGTTGTTGAAATATTTAGGAATTTTTTTTGATACTGGGACAAAAATTTCCGCTTACGTTCTAATGAAGAATCATAGGACAATCATTTCTGACACTTTTTCAACGAATAATTAAAGTAGAACACGAACAATGGTAGTTTGTTCCGGAACAGTTTTTTCACACTACGTTTTATTTTTCTTCTTTAAAATTTTAATCTTTAACTTTTCACAGGAGGAAAAGAGACGGAAGAGGTTGGTAGAAGGAAAGGCAGCAGACAAGGAGAAGGATAAAAAACAACGAACATCTGAACAGCCGAGTAGAAAAAAAGCAACTTCTCCCGTAGAGATCCGAGAATGGGATCTAGATAAAATTCCTGGACGTTCTCCGCCGGAGTATTCCAGGTAATTATAACATTTAATCAAAAGCTCTAATCGTTAAGTTAACGTAGCAAGAATGTTAATTACCAAAACTTATCGAAATTTAATTCATCAAAATGTTTCTTGCTATTTGTGAGCCAAAACCATCCTCAAATCGGCATAGTTAGAACTACGTTATGATGCTTCAAAGTGAAATGTATCATAAATCTAGTCAAAGTATTTTTCTTTATAAAAACAAATGCTAAATATATTGGGCTTTTACATTGTAGCAGAAATTATCAGAAAAAATTGTTTAAAAAGTACTAAAAATTTAATTTCATAACCTCGTATCCAATTTTCTGGCTAGAAACTAAAACTGCAATTTTGTAGAAACACGACAAAAAACAATGGCTGACTTTAACAGTGATTTTCTCAAGATTATGTTTTTCAATGCGTAGCCTGTACCTCAAATTCAATGTGGATTATCTCAGCTTAGAAACAACATAGAGTGATGAACTTGGTATCAAAATGATCCTTGTGAAATGGAGATTCAGGACACGTGAATAACTAGAAAAGCTTAACTGCTGACCTATGGATGATTTTGCTATGCAAGTTCACATATTTTTTATTTTGAATGGCATTTATTTGAGGTGATTAATTTCAGAAACAGACAGAAATCAAGATCTCCTGTGGAGAGGAGAAGGGAAAGACGACATTCACGACAAGAGAGCAGGGAGCGGAGAATGAGAGAGCGAAGTAGGGAGGGAAGAGATAAGAAAGGTATTGCCTTTTGTATGACTCGCACGCACGCACAGAAACATGTTTTTAAACGTTATTGTTACGTGTTATCAAAATATTAACATATTTCAGTTAAGTGTAGAGATATATGTAGGATACAAAAAGATGACACCGCTGTAATTAGTGAATATTCAGTATTTTAGTAGTTTGATTAATTAGAAATTAGTGAGATTACAGAGTGTAATTCATATTTGTTAATGTAATATCCTGCAATGCTTTATTTTTAAGTTGTTATAGCGTTATTTTTCTTTTTTTCTGAAGTATTTCCTGCTTCTTATTTTGTACAAATTATCACCACTAGGACATTGACTTAGTGATTGCTTGTACCAAGCGGTACCTTATGAATGTCACCTAGTTAAGCTTCCTGGTTTTGTGAAGCGTTGGCTATTAAAGAAATATAATGAAAAAAACCCGCACAGAGCCAGTAGGTTTTGGGCAGTCACTTAATAAACTCTCTTGACTAGCTGACACTCAGTAACTCACTGCCAGTCACTCAGTAAACTCTCTTGACTAGCTCACATTCAGTAACTCACTGCCAGTCACTTAATAAACTCTCTTGACTAGCTCACATTCAGTAACTCACTGCCAGTCACTCAATAAACTCTCTTGACTAGCTGACACTCAGTAACTCACTGCCAGTCACTCAGTAAACTCTCTTGACTAGCTCACATTCAGTAACTCACTGCCAGTCACTCAATAAACGGTCTGACTAGCTCACATTCAGTAACTCACTGCCAGTCACTCAATAAACTGTCTGACTAGCTCACATTCAGTAACTCACTGCCAGTCACTCAATAAACTGTCTGACTAGCTCACATTCAGTAACTCACTGCCAGTCACTCAATAAACTGTCTGACTAGGTCACATTCAGTAACTCACTGCCAGTCACTCAATAAACTGTCTGACTAGCTCACATTATAGTCTTTCACGATACATTTTTTTAGAGAAAAAGAAAGAAGAGGCTCCAGCCAAACTGTTAGATGACTTATTTCGAAAGACGAAAACCACTCCGTGTATTTACTGGTTACCACTGACTGAAGAACAGGTGAGTGGTCAGCTTCATTGGTCAGCTTGGTTGTTTACTGGTTACTACTGACTGAACAACAGGTGAGTGGGGAGCACGGTCAGCTTCATTGGTCAGCTTGGTTGTTTACTGGTTATCACTGACTGAAGAACAGGTGAGTGGAAAGCTTGGTCAGTTTCATTGGTCAGCTTGATTGTGTACTGGTTACCACTGACTGAAGAACAGGTGAGTGGAAAGCACGGTCAGCTTCATTGGTCAGCTTGGTTGTTTACTGGTTATCACTGACTGAAGAACAGGTGAGTGGATAGCATGGTCAGCTTCATTGGTCAGCTTGGTTGTTTACTGGTTACCACTGACTGAAGAACAGGTGAGTGGATAGCATGGTCAGCTTCATTGGTCAGCTTGGTTGTTTACTGGTTACCACTGACTGAAGAACAGGTGAGTGGAAAGCACGGTCAGCTTCATTGGTCAGCTTGGTTGTTTACTGGTTACCACTGACTGAAGAACAGGTGAGTGGATAGCATGGTCAGTTTCATTGGTCAGCTTGGTTGTTTACTGGTTATCACTGACTGAAGAACAGGTGAGTGGATAGCATGGTCAGTTTCATTGGTCAGCTTGGTTGTTTACTGGTTACCACTGACTGAAGAACAGGTGAGTGGATAGCATGGTCAGCTTCATTGGTCAGCTTGGTTGTTTACTGGTTATCACTGACTGAAGAACAGGTGAGTGGATAGCATGGTCAGTTTCATTGGTCAGCTTGGTTGTTTACTGGTTACCACTGACTGAAGAACAGGTGAGTGGATAGCATGGTCAGCTTCATTGGTCAGTTTGGTTGTTTACTGGTTACCACTGACTGAAGAACAGGTGAGTGGATAGCATGGTCAGCTTCATTGGTCAGTTTGGTTGTTTCCTGTTTACCACTGACTGAAGAACAGGTGATTAATATAGAATTAATTTGGTTAAATTTTTTCTCTTAGCTACTTCATCAAGCTTGTATCAGAGCAAATAAAAGGAAAACAGTGAAAACAAAGTATTTAATTTATTTCTGATTTTTTTCCACTTTTGGTAGTAGTTGGTTTTGCAAAAATGATTTCCGTTCAGTTTCTGTTTGTAACTTCAGTTTCAGTAACATCCCTGATAAAAACGCTGAATCACGAACATTTCGTATTTGTAAGTGTAAAATATATGAATGTTTAATTGCCACGTTTGTGAGTCAAATCCCATTTCCTCTAGTTTGCACAAAAAGAGAAGGAAAGAGCTCAGCGTATGGAGGAGCGAGAACGGCGAAGGCGTCTCATCGCCAAGAAAGAGAAGGAAGAAGCTGAGGCGGTGCAGAAGGAACGAGAAGTAAGATTTTGCATTCCAAGTAATTAATAATTAATGATAATGATTAAGTAATGGAGAGTAGAATAATGATTAAGTAATGGAGAGTAGAATAATGATTAAGTAATGGAGAGTAGAATAACGATTAAGTAATGGAGAGTAGAATAACGATTAAGTAATGGAGAGTAGAATAATGATTATGTAATGGAGAGTAGAATAATGATTAAGTAATGGAGAGTAGAATAATGATTAAGTAATGGAGAGTAGAATAATGATTAAGTAATGGAGAGTAGAATAATGATTAAGTAATGGAGAGTAGAATAATGATTAGGTAATGGAGAGTAGAATAATGATTAGGTAATGGAGAGTAGAATAATGATTAAGTAATGGAGAGTAGAATAATGATTAAGTAGTGGTAGAATAATGATTAAGTAATGGAGAGTAGAATAATGATTAAGTAATGGAGAGTAGAATAATGATTAAGTAATGGAGAGTAGAATAATGATTAAGTAATGGAGAGTAGAATAATGGTTAAGTAATGGAGAGTAGAATAATGATTAAGTAATGGAGAGTAGAATAATGATTAAGTAATGGAGAGTAGAATAATGGTTAAGTAATGGAGAGTAGAATAATGATTAAGTAATGGAGAGTAGAATAATGATTAAGTAATGGAGAGTAGAATAATGATTAAGTAATGGAGAGTAGAATAATGATTAAGTAATGGAGAGTAGAATAATGATTAGGTAATGGAGAGTAGAATAATGATTATGTAATGGAGAGTAGAATAATGATTAAGTAATGGAGAGTAGAATAATGATTAGGTAATGGAGAGTAGAATAATGATTAGGTAATGGAGAGTAGAATAATGATTAAGTAATGGAGAGTAGAATAATGATTAAGTAATGGAGAGTAGAATAATGATTAAGTAATGGAGAGTAGAATAATGATTAAGTAATGGAGAGTAGAATAATGATTAAGTAATGGAGAGTAGAATAATGATTAAGTAATGGAGAGTAGAATAATGATTAAGTAATGGAGAGTAGAATAATGATTAAGTAATGGAGAGTAGAATAATGGTTAAGTAATGGAGAGTAGAATAATGATTAGGTAATGGAGAGTAGAATAATGATTAAGTAATGGAGAGTAGAATAATGATTAAGTAATGGAGAGTAGAATAATGATTAAGTAATGGGGAGTAGAATAATGATTAAGTAATGGAGAGTAGAATAATGATTAAGTAATGGAGAGTAGAATAATGATTAAGTAATGGAGAGTAGAATAATGGTTAAGTAATGGAGAGTAGAATAATGATTAGGTAATGGAGAGTAGAATAATGATTAAGTAATGGAGAGTAGAATAATGATTAAGTAATGGAGAGTAGAATAATGATTAAGTAATGGAGAGTAGAATAATGGTTAAGTAATGGAGAGTAGAATAATGATTAAGTAATGGAGAGTAGAATAATGATTAAGTAATGGAGAGTAGAATAATGATTAAGTAATGGAGAGTAGAATAATGGTTAAGTAATGGAGAGTAGAATAATGATTAAGTAATGGAGAGTAGAATAATGATTAAGTAATGGAGAGTAGAATTTGTTCAGGAGTTTGTGGAAAGAACCATAGAACAGAGTCAATATTTTACAAAATCTGCAGTAGACATGTTGCTGTAAGACAAAATTAAAGACACAATTGTGTAATTTACTTGGAAAATTCAATTTTTTTTGATAAGCATTCTTTGCAATAAGCCTTTTCACAGTTTCATTGTGCACACGCCTAGTTGCTGTAGATCAGTGGTTAATTGAAGTGTATCACAGCAACACAACTACAATCATCATGTGACGTGTGGGTAAAGCAAAGCCATCTGCATTCCAGCAAGTCTGTGGCTAAAGCAAAGCATCGCTTCAGTAACTTCAGTTGTTTAACTTAATTATGTAGGTGTAGAGTGATTTACTAGTGGGATTTTGCTTGGAAACAAGAAAGAATGAAACTAGGTAAGGTTCTTGGTGTTAAAACTGTTAGTATTACAACAGCGTGGGCTGTGAGGCCTTGTCAAGTGTACACAAATGCGTTGTCTGGTACATTTAACCTTTGACCTTTTCACGATCATCATCAATCACTGGAACTGTGAAAAGGTTTATTTTGAATCAAATTTATCTAACCAATGTATCTTTATGTATAAGAATAAGTGCAGTGACTCATTAAAGACCCACATGTCATGGGACGGTTGTAGTTAAGACACATTGCTCTGGTACATTTAACCTTTGACCTACAGCAACTGCACGTGCGTACAATGAAACTGTGAAAAGATCAAAGGTTAATTGTACCAGATAATGCATTTGTGTACACTTGCAAAGATTAATTGTGCCAGATAACGCATTTGTGTACACTTGACAACACCCTGCAGCCCAAGCTGTTGGAAAGGTAACAGTTTAAACAGCTAGCTAAGACCTTACCTAGTTCATTTTTTCTTGTTCCCAAGCAAGATCCTGCTAGCAAATCACTCTATGCACAGACTAATGCATAAATAAGTAAAGTCCACCTAAAACAACTGAAGTTTGCTGAACTGATGCAGCAGACGGCTTTGCTTTATCCACACGTCACGTAATGGTTGTAGTTGAAACGCGCTGCCGTGGTACACTTGACCTTTGACCTACAGCAACTGTGGAAAGGTTTGTTATCCACTTTGTATCCAATGACATCCAAACTAATAAAGTTGAATTTCGTTACTTTAGGAAAAGCACCGTGAGCGAAGCAGAGAAAATCGTAGTAGAAGTAAAAGCCGTCGTCGGCGACATTAATCTTGTTTGTTTAGTGTCAAATGTTCAGAAGTGTTTCCGTGACGACCGTATCGGCTACTTTGTAATTTCTTAATTGAATTTTAATTGTTAATACAGACTATCATTTTGCTTTTAGTTAGTAAAATCATTGCTAAGTTGCTGAAATTGTAGTTTCGTGCCGCATAACGTTCGTATTTACGTTTATTCTACTGAGAAAAGGCACTAGAGTTTTTATCGCATTAAATCCGAGTATCTGAGAAGTTTAAGTAAACTTGTGTTTTCTTTTTCGACTGGTTGTTAAATTTACGACTTCATTTGTGTGATTTCACTTACCCTTTTGCAGATTAATCACATTTATACATTGTTTTTGCTTACGACTGCTCTCATGATTATTCGTGTTTGTTGATGCAAATACTTCATATATCTAACTAGTTTTTTGGCTATTCTTTAAATGTGAACTACTTTGTTTTTAAACGATTCTTGTTTATGTCGTTCATTTACCTGTATTTACTTGAGTAACGCTTCTCTGTGTTACAATGTTTTCATACATAGCAATGCATTCTGGCATTACATACAGGTGTTCGTGTTACCCAGGTGTGTGTTTGACTTTACTAAAGTTTGCACTTTATTGTCACAACATAATGTGCGTAGTCATAACATTTTGCACTCTATTGTCACAACATAATGTGCATAGTCATAACATTTGGCACTCTTGTCACAACTTAACGTAGGTAGTCATAACATTTTAAGCCTGTAACATTGAATTTGCTCTATTAATGTGTTAATTAATGTAACAGCAGGTATTTTGAGTTTTAGTCTGATGTGTGTGGTGTACGTGACTTGACAATGTCGTGGTTCTTCAGTTTTACCACTAATTCATGGGTCCACTCCTAATCTTTACAGACTGGCTCTACTAGTAGACTAGGGCACCACCCACTTACTACCCCTAATCTTTATAGAACTCGTGTGTTGAATTGATCAGATTTCTTAAGCGCGTAATGTTACGCATTCCACACACAGTCGATACGCTTTCGTGCATTAAGGCAGTTTTTCCTATCGCCAAATAGTTTTTTGAATTGTTTGCGTGTGAGAAATATAATCTGTATTTAGTTGGTCGCAAAAGTGATAAACATGGAGTTTATAAAGAATCACTGTCTTTGACTTGCGTATTAAAATGTTTCAATGTGTTCTGCTGTAAACAGAGATTTTAATGTGATAATAAACAATGACTTCTCTTCAAATAAACAATGACATCTCTTCAAATAAACAATGACTTCTCTTCATTCACTTTCCTCCAATGTATTTGCTTTGTGTTACATTTACAACAGGTTTGAAACATAATAGCTTAAATATATAAGAGCTGTACACATATATATATATGTACACATCAAACATACGTTTTATTATGTGAGAAAAGTGTAAACTCAATAGATAAAAAGCGCACAATTGTAAAAATATTTAAAATTAATTACTACAGTCACTGTTGATGATATCAAATTATGATAGTGTCTGTCGTATTTTTTCCTAAAAAGCATTTGTACTGGGGGCTAACACCATTGGCAAATAGCAAACTTTGTCCGTTTTATCCGCTAAGAGATGGCAGCACCATATATAATACTATACACTCAGGTAAGCTGTTCCACAGACAAACAGTTCTTTTACTAAAAACAACTTTCTTAGATTATAATGTGTCCTATTAATTTCAAAAGTAAAACAACGTCCTAGTAAGCCAGGAGAGGTTCTTGCTTTGAACATTGATTGACATTATTATAACCTTGAACAATGAACATTGTTTTATTATAGACATTATTATAACCTTGAACGATGAACATTGTTTTATAATAGACATTATAACCTTGAACGAATTTAATGACTTCAATGATTCTACGATCTTCTAATGATGTGAGTTTTAAAACATTCAGCCTCACATCAACACGATGATATAAACACAATTTCTCTAATTTATTTAAGTTGATTTCTGTGAAAGTTTAACCTATTTCTTTAATTTACAGTAAACAATGTATAACTTGAACCGGTATGACTCAAATTCATGAGTGTCTCGGACAGAGCTCCTGGAACGAATTTTCCCTTTAAGAAACGTCGTGTAACTCAAACTGAATTCCCGGTACAATTTATAAGAATCTGACTGAAATTACCCCACCTATCTCAAACAACTTCCCAAATGAGAAATCCTATGTGAAAGTGTGCACCACGTTACAATTTTAACTACTAGTTTCTTCAAAAATGCTAAGATTTCTTGTATTACCTTAGCAGAACACTAAACACAGCATGGCTTAACAAACGTGGCTTAATGTAGATCACAGTATTATTGCCGAATTCTATTAACCATGCTACTGAGACTACAATAGAGGTGGACCAGTCATTTTATTTTTGATTATTCATAAAACATGTTTAATATTTGATTAAATGCTCAGTTTGTCATTTTCACAGGCTGTAGTGTTACTAGTGTACTGTCCCACGTTGATGAGTGACTCAGTCTTGTTTTCTTACAAACATTGTCTAACTTGAACCCTCGCATAAGTTGAACAAAATTTCCGGTCCCGAGATGTTCGAGTCATGCATACTTACTGTATATGACTGTATATGTGTATGTGTATTTACTGTATATGAGAACAGTACATTGCAAACTCGCTTTCTTTAATTTATTTACATGAAAGTTCTTACCTAATGTTTAACAAGTTCACATTCTAGTCTAACTTTTCACTTAGACTGATATGCCAACTGGTGAGTATTTTTGCTATGCAGTAAAGTAAAGCTATAAATATATTTGTTGTCAGTGCTATCACATAGTGACTTATGCTAGTTCCAATATCCAACCAACTTCCAGAATCTTGTACCATGAAGAAAAAGTGCTGAAAAAGAAGAAAAAAGAATTAAAACAGGATTCATCCTGCAACTTTGTATATAACTACCGCCCCCCCCCCCCACATTAATTTTATTCAGTTTGGCCTTCTGGAAACTGAAAATTGTACTTAAAGCAAAACCAGACCTAATCTTAAACTGTACGTCAAAACAATCTACTTTTTAAAATAGTGAAAGGAAATATTATTTTTTTAAGAAATGACTTGCATGAAAGAATTATTACCACACAACACAATTTCGTGTTCGCGCCACTAGTTTTTTGCTGTTACATGCATTTCACCATTTACTAGTTAGACGCGTACTAGTGCCTGTATTTCGGAAACGCGTTGCACAAAAAACAGGTGCTGTACCTGTCAGTGTGCTCGTTTGTGACGAACTGCATCGTCTAACTTTATTGGCTTCATGATAATGTTTGAAGGACAAAATGTGTGTTTTTAGACTTTCTTAGCAAAAATTATTGGGCAAAGTTTGCTTACATTGAGTATTTTCAACATTACTTTACTATAGACTCACCAATCACATGAAGTCTGACATAATGAGAACCAATAAGAAGAGACATTACTTTACTGTAGATTCACCAATCCCATGAAGTCTGACATAATGAGAACCAGTAAGAAGAGACATTACTTTACTATAAACTCACCAATCCCATGAAGTCTGACATAATGAGAACCAATAAGAAGAGACATTACTTTACTATAAACTCACCAATCCCATGAAGTCTGACATAATGAGAACCAATAAGAAGAGACATTACTTTACTATAGACTCACCAATCCCATGAAGTCTGATATAATGAGAACCAATAAGAAGAGACATTACTTTACTATAAACTCACCAATCCCATGAAGTCTGACATAATGAGAACCAATAAGAAGAGACTAGTTGTTGGTACTTTAGTTGTGACATGGATGGCATGAAATACACAGCTCACCATTATGAATGGTATTACAACCTAAATAAACTCAAATTTAAACTACAAAATATTTATTATACAATGTTCTTTGTCACAAGTATAAAAATACAAACGGTATTGTTAGTGAAGTGGTATAGCAAATTATCAAATTATGAACAAATATACTAGTACTCAACTTATGAACAAATATACTAGTCCTCAACGAGACATTAAAAACTTCGGTCAGAATATCATCGTGATTATGTCCGTTACATCTGTTGTGGACCTTGGGGAGGCTGTTATGTCTGTTGTGGACATTGGGCAGCCCGTTACATCTGTTGTGGACATTGGGCAGCCTGTTTACATCTGTTGTGGACATTGGGCAGGCTGTTATGTCTGTTGTGGACATTGGGCAGCCCGTTACATCTGTTGTGGACATTGGGCAGCCTGTTTGCATCTGTTGTGGACATTGGGCAGGCTGTTATGTGTGTTGTGGACATTGGGCAGGCTGTTATGTGTGTTGTGGACATTGGGCAGCCCGTTACATCTGTTGTGGACATTGGGCAGCCTGTTTACATCTGTTGTGGACATTGGGCAGGCTGTTATGTGTGTTGTGGACATTGGGCAGGCTGTTATGTGTGTTGTGGACATTGGGGAGGCTGTTATGCATATTGTGGACATTGGGCAGCCCATTTACATCTGTTGTGGACATTGGGCAGCCTGTTTACATCTGTTGTGGACATTGGGCAGGCTGTTACGTCTGTTGTGGACATTGGGCAGCCTGTTATGTGTGTTGTGGACATTGGGCAGCCTGTTTACATCTGTTGTGGACATTGAGAAGGCTGTTATGTGTATTGTGGACATTGGGCAGGCTGTTATGTGTGTTGTGGACATTGGGCAGCCTGTTTACATCTGTTGTGGACATTGGGCAACCTGTTTACATCTGTTGTGGACATTGGGGGGTGGGCTGTTATGTCTGTTGTGGACATTGGGGAGGTTGTTATGTGTGTTGTGGACATTGGGCAGGCTGTTGTGTATTGTGGACATTGGGCAGGCAGAATTCTAAACTAACTATTTACACACCATTATGAGTGTCACTGCTGGGAAAATTAAACTTCACAAAGAACATTGACACCAGAGGAAATAAAATAATGATGTCCAAAGTAGCATTAACCAATATGTCAGTGTCCAAAGTAGCATTAACCAATATGTCAGTTTTACATACCTTCAGCATCATCAAAGCTCCCATTGTGAATGGACTGAAGACGGTAAGAAAACAGTAAACAGATGCAGGATCAAAACTGTAAATAAATACACAGTACATTATGAATAGGAATCACATAAACAGATGCAGGATCAAAACTGTAAATAAATACACAGTACATTATGAATAGGAATCACGATCTTAAACGATAAATTGATGTACAGACAAAGTATGAATATACTCTTATGATACAAATAGTTTCTCTTGACTAATCTATAATAGGTTATAATAGGTTATAATCTATAATCTTTCAACCGTCCATAAGTTGGCATACTGAAAATTACGTTATGACGCTTCAAAGTAGAATACACCAAAAATTGGGTCAAATGTTGACTAAATAATTGGACTTTTGTATTTTGGCATCAAATTATCAAGAAAATGTTTAAAACATGTTAAAAATCTAACCCCCTAACCACTTTTCTGGCTAGAAACTAGTCATGGTATTATAAAAAAATTGTATTTTCAAACTCTGATAGTAGTTACTGGAAGTAGTTATTTTGCTTCGGTTTTTCTGCTGCCAAGCCAGATATTCGTCAGAAAGAGCCATCTACTGGATTTAAACATAACTGCAATGTGTTCTTGTAATGTTAAGTGTTTTGTAGAGACGCGACAAAAAACAATGGCTAACAGCGATTTTCTCAAGATTATGTTTTTCAGTGCACAGCCTGCACCTCAACTTCAATGTGGATTATCTCAACTTAGAAATAACTTAGAGTGATGAACTTGGTATCAAAATGATCCTCATGAAATGGTGATTCAGGATATGTGAATAACTAGAAGATTTCAGAACCATATCTAGCTTCTACATGAGGGCAACGGCGTCCCGTAATGGGTGTTTTCCCATACTCGGCGACGGCATCCCGTAACGGGTGTTTTCCCGTACTCGGCAACGGCGTCGCGTAATGGGTGTTTTCCCGTACTCGGCGACGGCATCCCGTAACGGGTGTTTTCCCGTACTCGGCGACGGCGTCCCGTAATGCGTGTTTTCCCGTACTCGGCGACGGCATCCCGTAACGGGTGTTTTCCCGTACTCGGTGATGGCGTCCCGTAATGCGTGTTTTCCCGTACTCGGCGACGGCATCCCGTAACGGGTGTTTTCCCGTACTCGGCAACGGCGTCGCGTAATGGGCGTTTTCCCATACTCGGCGACGGCATCCCGTAACGGGTGTTTTCCCGTACTCGGCAACGGCGTCGCGTAATGGGCGTTTTCCCGTACTCGGCGACGGCATCCCGTAATGGGCGTTTTCCCATACTCGGCGACGGCATCCCGTAACGGGTGTTTTCCCGTACTCGGCAACGGCGTCGCATAATGGGTGTTTTCCCGTACTCGGCGACGGCATCCCGTAACGGGTGTTTTCCCGTACTCGGCGACGGCGTCCCGTAATGCGTGTTTTCCCGTACTCGGCGACGGCATCCCATAATGGGTGTTTTCCCGGACTCAATTCCAGATTTTTCCAAAATTTTGAGTGAACAGCTTGTAGAAAAAACATTCTAGTTGCGCCTGGTGGGACTCCTGGAAGTGGATATATAGCTCTTTGGATGTACGGTTTTTTCGAGTCTCCTCCATCAAGAAGAGTGGCGATGAGTTGATTGGAGGTTCCATTTCGGAAGATTACCGCTTATAAAACTGCTAACGCGAAGCCATTGTTCTGACGTCATCCATTGTACTCTGACTGTTAATTTTACGTCAGTAAAAGCTGCTGCTGGCCGTGCATTATAAGTCAACACTATGTAGGATGTTCACGCATTATCGATTATAAGTGCTATTAGACATTATTGTAGCTTACCTGTTTAGGCTAGCAATGTTTCCTGTACCAAAGAAAGCAAGAGTGATGAAGAAAAGATAAAAACAGCTGCATCTCACATCAGACAGGCATAAATACCTGTTCAAGTTTTCCATTGTGTATCTTTTCTTCGGTTTAAAATCAACACTTGTCAACTGAAAACAAAAAAAAACTACTAAGTCAATTTACACAGGCACTTCAAAGAATATTATTATTAAAACGACACAATTTTTGTTAAAAACCTTAATTTACAACAGTTTAAAAAACACGTCAAAAGTTTCAACAGCAATCAGCTGTCATCATCAGTGGTATACTATACAAATAACAACCAGTTTATATATGTAAACTAAAAAGCCTTCTCTTAATGTGCAAAGTAGTTCAATTCTATTAACTTTATTTTCAAACACTTAGCTATCTGCTATCTGTGTGGTAATAATTCTTTCACGTAGGTCATTTTTGAAAAAATACTACGTTCCCCTTCAATATTCTGAAGAGTAGATTATTGTGACCTATTGTTTAAGATTGGGTCCGGTTTTGTTTTAACCTAATTCAAGAATAAAATATAAAAAATTCAAAAATTCAATGGAATACAAGATACAATTGGAATAAGTTTCTTACTTGAGTAAAACGTGTGTCGCTGATGCGATGCTCTATGAGTAGCCAGCAGCAGAGCAGACAGCACAAGGATAAGCAGAATAGTCCTTCATAACTAAAAAATGCATCTATCAATAACAAATATGGTAAAACTATCATTTTTGGCTAAAGTTTACAATTCCCACATACAAGAAATTAGTTTGTGAAGCAGATTAGGATTAGGATTAAGGTTAGCCACATACAAAACATAACTTGTGAGTCAAACAAACCTTGACACTTGACCCGTGAACCATGACCCGTGATCGTGACATGTGAACCATGACTGTGAATCATGACCCGTGAACCACGACCCGTCAACCACAACCCATGAATTGTGACCCGTGAACCATGACTTATGAACTATGACCTGAACCATGACCTGTGAACCATGACCCATGAACTATGACCCGTGAATCATGACCTGTGAACCATGACCCGTGATCATGACATGTGAATCATGACCCGTGAATTGTGACATGTGAATCATGACCTGTGACCCATGACCCGTGAACCACGACCAATGAATTGTGACCTGTGAACCATGACCCATGAACCATGACCCGTGAACCATGACCCGTGAAACATGACCTGTGAACTGTGAACCATGACCCGTGAACAATGACCCGTAAAACATGACACGTGAACCATGACCCGTGATCGTGACCCGTGAACCATGGCCTGTGAACCATGACCCGTGAACCATTACCTGTGAACCATGTTGCGTGAATCATGACCTGTGAACCGTGAACCATGACCCGTGATCGTGACATGTGAACCATGACCGTAAACCATGATCCGTGAACCATGACCCGTAAACCATGACCCGTGAACCATGACCTGTGACCCATGACCGTGAATTGTGACACATGAACATTAAATGTTGACAGAAATTGTGAAAATGACATAAAAAAAACTGCAAAACATCAACATACCTGGTACTGAGAAGTATGTAAACCATGAGCAGTGACAATAAAACCGTGAATAATCTTAGCACAACCTTTGTAGAACTTAAGAAAGGAAATAAGACTGAACTACCTACAAAATGAAAACAAACAGCGAAGTGATATGAAAAAAACGTTAAAGGAAAAGTCAACGCTTCTAGGAGGTTAGGCTTATTTCAATGTTCGCGAAAAATATTAGGATTTAGTAATGAAACTGCAATAAGCGCCTCACGTAACTATAGTAAAGTCAGTTTAAAGTTACGATCACTTCAGGCTAGGACGCTCAAATTTCCAATACCCATTCTTCTTCCAATGACGTCATTCGTCTTGAAGAAAAGTAGCGCACTGTCAATTTTTGTCAAAAGTGTAATAAATTTTTATAAAAGCATCAGATAGCTGATTTCGTACCATTTTTGTATAAACATTAGGCAAGCTACAGAAGTTTGAATTAATTTAACCAGCGAGCGCTTACGGAAAGTCTCGACGCGCTTATGAAAATTCACGAAGTCTCCCAGTTACGTCATAATTTTCAAGTGAATGGCGGCAACCACCACATCTGAGAATTTCTATTCAGAACTAGTATGTTTTAAATTTATGCTTTATAGGCAGTTCTTTGCAAATTTCTTTGTTATAAGTTTTTAAGTTTAAGTGATAACAGTAAAATAAACATAACATACTGAGTGACTTGTTCTTTCCTTTAATGAAAAACATGTAAGAAACTTGAAAAGAACATTTGCAAACATATAATACATGATTAACACAATATCATTGCGAAACTCACCTAAAATTGACCAACTAATGATGCTGTTGATAGGCGGTAATCCTTGTTTATTTTTCAAACTTCGTGATGTTGACCAAACAACAATTGTTGCAACCACAATAAGCAATGCCTAAATTCAACATTCTCACATTTATTATAATTATAAATTAAAATATAATGCTTCCCAATAAAGTTACTTTTCTGGATAAAATGTACGGATAAGAAAGTTTGTAAAAACGACAGACTTTGTTATAGTTTTGGTTTAGTTTAGTTTATACACACCTATTAGTACATAAAACAACATTCATAAAAAAATAAAAATCACTCTATGCACAGACAAATGCATAATTAAGCAAAGTCCACATAAAACAACTGAAGTTACTGAACTGTTGCCGCTGATGGTTTTGCTTTACACACGTCATGTGACGGTTGCAGTTAAGTTGCATTGCATTAAACTTAACCTCTGACCTATAGCAACTGCTCATGCATACAATGAAACTGTGGAAAGGCTTCATTCCTCCATCGAAGAAAATTTCTTGCATCTGTTACATCTGTATTAATAAGCTATTACTCATGTGATCACATTTTATTACCTGGATTACATTGAGAACTAGCACCTTCCTTCGCTCATTTCCAGTAATGACCGATGCCGTGACCCTGAAACAGTTTTAAAGACAATTTCACTAATGCAACTTGGAGGTTAAGAAAATGAAATTCAGCCAAAAAACAAACCAGCACCCAAATGCATACACAAAGTTTTTTCATTTGTTTAGAAAAAACCAACCAGCACCCAAATGCATACACAAAGTTTTTTCATTTTGTTTAGAAAAAACCAACCAGCACCCAAATGCATACACAAAGTTTTTTCATTTTGTTTAGAAAAAAACAAACCAGCACCCAAATGCATACACAAAGTTTTTTCATTTTGTTTAGAAAAAAACCAACCAGCACCCAAATGCATACACAAAGTTTTTTCATTTTGTTTAGAAAAAAACCAACCAGCACCCAAATGCATACACAAAGTTTTTTCATTTTGTTTAGAAAAAAACAAACCAGCACCCAAATGCATACACAAAGTTTCTTCATTTTGTTTAGAAAAAAAACAAACCAGCACCCAAATGCATACACAAAGTTTCTTCATTTTGTTTAGAAAAAAAACAAACCAGCACCCAAATGCATACACAAAGTTTTTTCATTTTGTTTAGAAAAAACCAACCCAACCAGCACCCAAATGCATACACAAAGTTTTTTCATTTTGTTTAGAAAAAAAACAAACCAGCACCCAAATGCATACACAAAGTGTTTTCATTTGTTTAGAAAAAAACAAACCAGCACCCAAATGCATACACAAAGTTTTTTCATTTTGTTTAGAAAAAAACAAACCAGCACCCAAATGCATACACAAAGTTTCTTCATTTTGTTTAGAAAAAAAACAAACCAGCACCCAAATGCATACACAAAGTTTCTTCATTTTGTTTAGAAAAAAAACAAACCAGCACCCAAATGCATACACAAAGTTTTTTCATTTTGTTTAGAAAAAAAACAAACCAGCACCCAAATGCATACACAAAGTTTTTTCATTTTGTTTAGAAAAAAAACAAACCAGCACCCAAATGCATGCACAAAGTGTTTTCATTTGTTTAGAAAAAAACAAACCAGCACCCAAATGCATACACAAAGTTTTTTCATTTTGTTTAGAAAAAAAACAAACCAGCACCCAAATGCATACACAAAGTGTTTTCATTTGTTTAGAAAAAAACAAACCAGCACCCAAATGCATACACAAAGTTTTTTCATTTTGTTTAGAAAAAAAACAAACCAGCACCCAAATGCATACACAAAGTGTTTTCATTTTGTTTAGAAAAAAAACAAACCAGCACCCAAATGCATGCACAAAGTGTTTTCATTTGTTTAGAAAAAAAACAAACCAGCACCCAAATGCATACACAAAGTGTTTTCATTTTGTTTAGAAAAAAAACAAACCAGCACCCAAATGCATGCACAAAGTGTTTTCATTTGTTTAGAAAAAAAACAAACCAGCACCCAAATGCATACACAAAGTGTTTCCGCGTGTTCCAAGGTCACTACTAATCATACCACCAAATGAAAACCCACATATAAGCTCCTATTCGTCTCCAAAAGATGGTCAAGCATCTATCTGTGAAGCCTTCAAAATTCAGGACCCTTTCTTGACCCTTTATTGTCCGGGGGGACAGCGGGACAGAATGCAAAATCTTATAAAAATGTCCAAAACTCTGTTACACTGACCTAAAGAATCATTCCTGAAAGTTCGGCAGCTGTATCCAGTCAGCCCCGTTTCATCAAAATTTGGCCTTAACAGACTGGGCTATTTCTTATTTGTTTATAAATCAGACATTATATACCATATAAGAGAAATGGTTTACCTAGTTGTAACGTATGCAGTCAGGATAACAGAGATTACTCCTGTAAGAACTCTAAAAAGAACAAAATTATATTAAAGAACAACATCAAGCTTTATATATAAATGTTGAATGAATTAAGACATTTCTGTAGCATCTTACAGAAAACATTAAAGAAAAACAGGATGATTTTTGATATCCTACCCTATTTTCAAGTCCGTATACATAGTAAGTATAGTAAGGATAGTAAGTATACATTTTAACACAATTAATACTGCAAAAGCATTTCTGATAATTAAATAATAGATCAAAAACTATCTGTGTCACATGTGTGCCGGACATACATTCAGCTCATAACCATGGAAACCAATAACATGGTGATTTAAAGTGTTTTGGCAGTTTTGCAGCATTTTGAGTAACATGGAGCAAAATTATTAGTGCGAATTTACCATAATGAATATTCTGATTGCCTAAAGTAGTGTTAAGCTAATTTGTTTGACACCTTGCGCAATAGGGTTAGCCTGTTCCGAAGTTGACTCATTGTTAATTAGGTGATACATATTTTCTCACAATAGCAAACGATAGAGCTTTTGCATACGGATTCAATCTGCACGGCTTCATGTAAACTCCATAAATAATTCGTCTCAACATCAGTACAGACAGGCCATGCACCGTTGTAAAATAAATTACATACTTAGATAACAGTGTTAAACTGACACTGGTGTTAAAACACGTGAAACACTTACACGAAAACAAAGTTAGAATCTCTTCCTACGACAGGCAGCAATGGAAATACTGCAGTGACTAGACAAGACACAGTCCAACCCAACACGATCTTCTACAAAATAAACCAGAACAATCAGCAATACGACATATCAAACCATTTCAGACGTATCAGGCAGGGATGAGAATGACAAATTGGAAAAAACTCTGAAACGGGCTGGGGGTTTAGGGGCAGTGTAGGCCTCCCATGGGGGTTCAAGGGGGGCAAAGCCGCCTTGGAGCCAGCAACAAATTGCAATTTTGTGACCATAGAGAGCCTCTAAGTGGAATTAAAATATCAGTTACCTTGTTTCATGCATAATTTAAAATACCCAACTATCAAGGATACATGATACCTAATTGTCTCAAAAACGCCTAAGTACTGGCCGCTCCTATGCAAAAGTATATAAAAACTGTCTGTAATTGACTCAAATAACTCTACACAATTGATTCTATATTTTTATACATAGAGATATACACGTGGTTACACTGATGTACGTGATGTAAACAAAGTGACGGCCTGCCAACTAGCGGTCAGCTTGTGAAACAATGTACCGGGTCTGTAAAAATTTTCTCAACGAATTTATGCGATTTACAAAAATGATACTACTGGTCTTCCAAAAACTCGGAATTCCGCGTATTCAATTCAACAGTCTGTTAATTTATATTTACACTGTAATTGTATTTTTGTGTTGAAGAAATAAATACAAATACAAATACAATTATATAAATACAAATTTCATAATGACTTCTGGTATTTCTTTTTAAATTATGAAGTGTTTAGAGGAAAACCGGATGATCGAGTAGACATTAATTCAAAATGAAGTATGCTCTCTAAAAATATTCAAAACTAGAACAGGTTTTTTTGAAATCAAACTTAGGGATTGAATAATAATTACCTTGGATACTTAAATTTGGTTAAAATTTCAAATTTTAGCAAATCTACTAAGACTGGCAATGGTGCCTTTTTGTCAAATTTGTGTGACCGATAAATAGGTGCAGTACAGTGATAAGCATGATCAGGAACTGCAGTGTTCGTCTGTGATGTCAGTGTAACGTAGAGCTCATTTTTGTGACATCATTTCAGCATCTTATAGAAACCTTCACTTATGCAAACCTGCTTGACGCTCAGGGAAGATATCTATCATTGCACAAACTGTGGTTAGTTTGTGATGTAAGCAATAGCTGTGTTCGGTTGCCATTAATTAACTTTCCAAGGTAATTATTTAAATATTACAAACAAATGCAAACTTTTATAGGCAACAAAATGTATTTTCCGGACAGTAAATTAAAATTAAAATCAGATTGAGTCTAATCAATCAGCCGGTTTCCTTTAAATTATGAAAAATTACCAGATATTGTTCTTGAGAATAAGAGACCAATGGCCACAGTCCAATACAAACAAGCCCTATAGACAATATGTGTCGATAGAAAAATGATAAAACCTACAAAACAAAACAAACTTCGAGTTACAAAACGATTTTAGAATTGAAATTAATAAAATCATAAAACACCATATTAATTCCCTTCATAGATATAAATTATTGCATAATGAATTAAACACAATTCAAAACTGCATCAAGCACATATAATGATTATGAATCTTACTAATGTGGCTAAGTAGCCAAAGTTGTCAAGCAGATTTAGGGAATGCTCGAATGGTAAGGGGCAGTGCACATTCGACTGTGTTAACACTTGTGTGCAAACAATATGAAAGAAAGTTTCTGGGTGTTTGAATTCTGTTAATCCAGTGAAATTTCTTCACATCGACAGAGCGGCACTGCAGTTCTGTCAGGGGCAGCTCTAGGTAGTTTCACGTTCTAGGCAAAAAGTATTTTTAGCACCCCCCTCCTCAATGGTCAACCCCTTCCCCCCACAGTCCGAACCACACCCTCAATGTTAAATTTTTCTCGTATAATATTATAACAAAGTGTGATGGTACCTGTGTGTTAGGCTTATACATGTATATAGTGCACTGACTAAGTGTAGTTAATTCAGAGATGAGAACAACAAATTGCAAAAAACTCTGAAACAGGCCGGGGGTTTTGGGGCCGCCTAAGCCCCCCAATGGGGTTAAGAGGCAAAGCCCCCTTGGAGCCAGTAACAAATTGCAATTTTGTGACCATAGAGAGCCTCTCAGTAGACTTAAAATATCAGTTACCTTGTTTCGTGCATAATTTAAAATACCCAACTATCAAGGATACATGATACCTGATTGTCTCAAAAACGCCTAAGTACTGGCCGCTCCTATGCAAAAGTGTATAAAAACTGTCTGCAATTGCCTCAAATAACTCTGCACAATTGATTCTATATTTTTATACATAGAGATCTACACGTGGTTACACTGATGTACGTGATGTAAACAAAGTGACGGCCTGCCAACAAGCGGTCAGCTTGTGAAATAATGTACTGTATCCGTAAAATTTTCTCAACGAATTTATGCGATTTACAAAAATGGCACTACTGGTCTTCCAAAAACTCGGAATTCCGAGGAAAATTCTCATCCCCGAGTTAATTACCTTCTATAACTTGTGCTGATCGAATTTGAAATTGAATTTATGACACCACTGCATTCTGTATGACTCACCAGCTTTTTTACCTTTCATTTCCTCTATTCGGTTTATATGAGTTAGATATATCAGACCAAAGTTAGATAACTACTATTGTAAAATTTGTTTTTTTAAAACTCATAATAGAAACTGGAGCCGAAAGCAGAGCAATGAGTCTTTAATATCATTAAGTAATGCCTGTGCGAAATGACGTAATCTCTGAAAACCAGAAAAAGGCAAAGTGTTTTGCTACGGTAAGACATGTGCTGCCATCTATGAAAACCAGAAATAGGCAAAGTGTTTTGCTACGGTAAGACATATGCTGCCATCTATGAAGTACACATTTCGACAAGAAAAGTGTCCTTTCAATTAATTAGTATTGTGTACATAAGGAAAGCAAGTGCCTAGTTTGCCTAGAGATAGAGCCGGCATTGAGTTCTGGTGTTAACTTGAAGAACTAACCCTGTTCCATTACTCGTATTTGTCTTACTTATTGTACTATGAGTAAGTGATGATACTAATAAAAGAAAAAAGTCTTTATATGCAAAGTACTGTCCACTTTTCTGAAGTTAAAATAACGTTAAAAAGCCACTTACTAAAGTTTGTACAGCTAATATGGTGAGTATCACAATTAATGCAGCCTTGATAGCAAGTTGATTTAATGCTATGTATTTCATTGCATCAACAAATATACATTTCCTGAAAAGAAAACAAACAGCTATTTAAACTTTTTACTGATAGTAGAAAATCTCGCAATAACAGTTGAAAATCGAATCATTTATTGCGGCTAAAATCACTTCTAATTCAGTGACTTGACTACTAGAATTCTTGCTTTAAGGAAAAAAAGTTTTTTTTATCATATGCTGACCTACTTTCAAAGTATACACAGGAAAGTATACATTTTAGCATTTACAGAAACTCCAGTGTTTCTGATAATTAAACATTAACTTGAAAACTTAATTTAAACTTAATTTAACTAAACTGATGTCAACATAGCACAATCTATTATCTTTCTTCCTACCATTTCTACTAACACATCCTTCTACCCTTCCTGTGTGATCTAACCTTTCTCCTAGTTCTTTTTTGTTCACTCATCCATTTTTTTTATCGGGTTCACATGACAGTGGGCTTATACAAGCCTTTGCTTCTCTAGCCCACTGCAGTACAATTATTCTTTTATGATAACGATAGTGTATGAAACATAACAATTTGATACAGTATGATGTAATAATTTTGATGTCAGTGTGAGCTTAATGTTATTATATTGTACTGAATGTGATAATAATTATAAATAAAAAGAAAATAATTAGCAACTGGCGAAATGATGCGATGAGGAATGAAAAAAAGTTTTACGGAACAGAAACATTCCATCAGCATTTCGTTGCAACAGCGAAAATTGAAATTCAGTGTTGTACGTACAACGTTGACCGCGATACACTAAGATAATTTGTGTTTAAAAATTTGAATTTTATGAGGCGTATCAAGGTGGAGGTACAGGGAGCAACCGCACAGGGGCACAAGGGTGAGAGGCCGCAAAATTCTTGTAGAGTTCAATGACTGTTAATTATTAATTATAGATCCTACATTAACGAAACAATTATCAAAAATTTTCAAACTTCAGCAAAATTGCCTAGTCAGAGATCATTGTAGCTTAATTACTACATACATCTTACAAAAAAGACTAAAGTTGTTACTTAATGGTATGTATTGGGTGTCGTGTGGCTTAGCAGATTGATAATTTTGGGAGAAACAGTGACGTTTCTCTAAATGCAGATTGTATTATTGTGAAAACCTGCAGTGTTCTGTATCTTTCATAATCTTTGCATGTTTTAATGCTGGAGCTGAATGTTTAATGACTGTCGTGTTATGAGCAACTAATGCATAGAAAAGAGTTACTCTGCTGCAGTACCACAAGTCAAACTCAGGGTCATTCTTAGAGAAAATTCATTTATCTTTATCCCATCACGCCGAGAAAGGAAAGTAGGGCTCAGAGACGCATAAGACGTGCAAAATTTGTGGCTTCACCCAGGAAACAAATGATCAAAACATTAAAGGGGTAGGGCGCTAGAAGTCTTTTTGCCCCCAGGAACCACAACTACTCGCTACACCAATGGTTTACCACTGCGGCAACACAAAAGTTTGCAAATGTTTCAATGCTTCTGTGCAATGTGTTTCCGAGATACAACGTTAGTGTCCATGTAACTGGAATGGCAGATATATGCAGGAAACCAGCGATGCGAATGCAAAATTATGTTTCTGCAGTAATAATTCTTTCAGATAAGTAGCAGTGTCCTAGCTAATAGGACAGCGGGGGGGGGGGGGGGGGGGAGTAACCTAACCTCCCCCTGAACACATTTTTCAAAATTGGTGCCTTTCCGACAGTTTTTTAACGTTTCAGTTAATTTGTGTGACAACAGTCAAATCTTTTCTTTTATTTTGTAATCGCACGGCCTTGGAAGAATTTTCTGGAATCAATTTGACCAACCTGCTTCCCCTGCTTTTAAAACGAGCGTGCATTTACATGACTCATTTGTCAAGGTTGAGTGACTGGACCAAGAGTGACGGAACCCTAAATCTAATTATTATAACATATTCTTGTCACATGCTGATACTGTATGTTGCTGCATAGACAAACATGTAATTGCTTCACGTGTCACGGTGCCTTTTTATGTGCTTGCTCCCCTTTATTTTACAACCTGGATACGCCCCTAATAAGTAGTTCTTAAAATACAAATTCGGTTTCAATATTTTATGCCTTAGATTATTTTGAGCTACAGTTTAAAATTATGTACTGTTTTCCTTTAATAGCAAACAAATACAAGTTCGGTTTCAATATTTTATGCCTTAGATTATTTTGAGCTATAGTTTAAAATTATGTACTGTTTTCCTTTAATAGCAAACAAATACAAGTTCGGTTTCAATATTTTATGCCTTAGATTATTTTGAGCTATAGTTTAAAATTACGTACTGTTTTCCTTTAATAGCAAACAAATACAAGTTTGGTTTCAATATTTTATGCCTTAGATTATTTTGAGCTATAGTTTAAAATTATGTACTGTTTTCCTTTAATAGCAAACAAATACAAATTCGGTTTCAATATTCTATGCCTTAGATTATTTTGAGCTATAGTTTAAAATTACGTACTGTTTTCCTTTAATAGCAAACAAATACAAGTTCGGTTTCAATATTTTATGCCTTAGATTGTTTTTAGATATAGTTTAAAATTATGTGCTGTTTTCCTTTAATAGCAAACAAATACAAGTTCGGTTTCAATATTTTATGCCTTAGATTATTTTGAGCTATAGTTTAAAATTATGTACTGTTTTCCTTTAATAGCAAACAAATTAGAAATGAGAAGATTATATTTTACAAATGAATAAATATGACTTACTGTTGCCAAACTTGACTCCATAGAAACAGCGGCAGTAAGCAATAGATGTAATACATAACCGGGCTAGATTGAACTGCAAGAAAAACATTCAATTTTTATTCATAACGAATGTGAAACAACAAATTCATCATCATCATCATCGTCATACGCCCGTCACGTCTATTGTAGACATTGGGCAGGCAGAATTCTAAAATAAAAGAAATCTGCCTTCAGACAGGTAAACGCAGTAGTAATCCAGCAAAAAAACTAGACACTGCTACGTCAGTGGCTTGTCAGCACCACTTCCGAAAGAAACAACAAATTACTAGTGTTGTGTGTCAGTGGCGTAGCTGATGGGGGGAGGGGGGAGCAAAGAAAACAGCCACTCGCTCTGAACACATGTTTGAAAATTGGCAACTTTTTGTTAATGGAGACGTTACTTTATTTGACCAACCTGTCTTCCGTGTTTTTGAAACGAGCGTACATTTACACAACTCATTTGTCAAGGTCGTCTGATTAAATCAACGATCAAATTTCTACCCAAAGTCTCTTTAATAAAAGTTATGAGTAACATTAAAAATGCGGAAAGTTAAGTTATGTTCATCAGCCTTTTCAAAGTTTCAGCAATTGATGACGATTGTGAAAAGGTCAAAGGTTAAGTGTACCAGACATGGCATTTGTGTACACTTGACAACGCCTCGCAGCCCATGCTGTTGTAATAGTAACACTTTTAACAGCTAGAACCTTACCTAGTTCATTTTTTCGTTGCCAAGTGAGATCCTGCTAGTAAATCACTCTAGGCACAGAATAATGCATGATTAATCAAAGTCCAGGTAAAACAACTGAAGTTACTGAACTGATGTGCCAGTCGGCTTTTCTTTAAAAACACGTGTCATGTAACGATCATAGATAACATGTGTTGCTGTGGTACACTTAACCTTTGACCTACAGCAGCTGCACGTGTGCACAGCGAAACTGTGAAAGCCAAGCAAGATCCTGCTAATAAATCACCGTACGCACAGGCTAAAACAAATTTAATAAGGTCCACGTAAAACAGCTGAAGTTACTGAACTGATGCGGCAGACAGCTTTGCTTTACATAGACGGCACGAGACGGTTGTAGTTAACACGCATTGCTTTGGTACACTTAACCTTTGACCTACAGCAACTGCGCGTATGAACAGAGAAACTGTGAAAAGGCTTATTTATTCGAAGTGAACATTAAATTTACCAGTTAAATTTATCAGGTTAAAATGCAACTCAACTTGAAACAACAAGCAGATGTGTGAAAACAGCAAAACTTCAACTTACCAAACAGTAAAAAACAGATGATTAAAACTACGCCACTTAAAGACTTCACATTGTTTCTATCCCAGAATGCCCTGTCTAATTGTTGCCCTCTGTGTGGAACAATGTCCGTGTGATTCTGGATGAGAAGCACGAAAACGTAAACGATCCAACCACAAAATATTGAGATTATGCACAAGCTGAGAAACGGCCTGTCGTAAGTCTGATAAAACTTTAACCCTTCCAAGGTCAACGAGATTAACTCTTTACTGGCATTATTGGCTTCGTCATGACTCTTGTTTCTCATGAGATTTTCTATTCTTCGTTGTTTCTCTTGTATCCTCGTTTTCGTCAGCATCGCAAACGGACGAAATAATAAAGAAATCGTGGTGAGCCTTTTCTCCTCTTCTTTTACTTTGTACTGTTCTGCCATCTGACGAGCATTCGTGAGCAACGCAGAGGACTTGAACTCGTCCGACGTACCTAGATAATCAATTGGGAGAACTCCGACGGAATTCACGGGAAAAGGGATTCCGATTAAAGTCGCCATAAGTGGAGTTATGTCGGCCTGTTCTACGTCCGAGCGATGAAGATGATGGAGACCCCAGGAGATGCTAAGATCGTCCGCTTCGTTTGTCCTCAAGATAGGGCCACGAGTACCTGACCCCCATGCGACCAGTGGTGTTAATGTCTCCTGAGGGTGACCCGTTCCATGTGACCCTAAATAATGACAAATATTCAAATGATTAGACAATGCTTTTTCTAAATTTTGTTAAAAATTATTTACATTTCACTTGTATCTGATCATAAGAAGTCTTTTCACAGTTTCGTTGTGCACATGTGCAGCTGCTGTAGGTCAAAGGTTAAGTGTATCACAGCAACACATGTTACCTACGATCGTGTCATAACACGTGTTTTTAATGCAAAGCCGACTGGCACATTAGTTCAGTAACTTCAGTTGTTTTACGTAGACTTTACTTAATTATCCATTGGTCTGAGTGTAGACTGATTTACTAGCAGGATTTTGCTTGGGAACAACAAAAAATGAACTAGGTAAGGTTCTGGCTAGCTGTTAAAACTGTTACTATTACAATAGCTTGGGTTGAGAGGCGTTGTAAAGTGTACACAAATGCGTTGTTAGGTACACTTAACCTTTGACCTTTTCACGATCATAATCAATCGCTGGAACTGCGAAAAGGCTTACTTCCCAATTATTTTAAATATTCTAACAGCATTTCAAGCTTTAATGTGATCTAGAATTTGCGAGATTTTAAATTTACCCCAGTCAGTCATGCCGTGGTCGGATGTGAAGATGAAACTCGTCAGATTGTCGTCATCGTAGAAATTGCTAATTAGTGTAACGATCTCTTGTATTTTCTCATCCACTAATCTGATGTTGTCATTGTACTCCCTTAAAAAAGAAATTTTAGAAATGTGACAATCAAAAAAAATATCATTTTAAAACAATGTTGAATACAAAAAAAAACTGATATCATTTCGAGAAAAATTTCAAAGATTCCATACTAACCTTTTAAGACATTATATTGGGTAAAAAGCACCCAAATGATTTATAAATTTAATAACAGTGTTAGGGTGTTTCATAATCCCAAAATTCATTCAGGGCTGGACTGTCCTATAAGCTAGTATAGGCTACAGCTTAGGTCCCTCCCTCAAACTTTTGTAACATTTAATACAAACACTTAAGTCAAATTGTTTATTGCAGGCACTTGAAAACATTTATAGTTAAAACACTATAAGTTCATTATATAGCTTTTAATTTACAAAGCAGTTCAATTTGTTTAAGTTTATTTTCAAACACTTAGCTATTTGTTATTGTATCAATTTCTTTTCTATTGGTAAGCTATGTAAATATCGCTAAATAAGATAATAAGATATTTTATTAGGTAATCACAATTACAAATCACACAATACACACACCGATTATAAAGACACAATTACACACACATACAGTACTACAAAAAAACCTAAACCAGGTTAACAAGAACACACTTACACACATATACAGCGCTACAAAAAACCTATACCACGTTAACAAGAACACACTTACACACATATACAGCGCTATGAAAAACCTATACCACGTTAACAAGAACACAATTACACACATATACAGCGCTATGAAAAACCTATACCACGTTAACAAGAACACACTTACACACATACACAGCACTACAAAAAACCTATATCATGTTATCAAGAACACAATTACACACATATAGAACGCTACAAAAAACCTACACCACGTTATCAAGAACACAATTACACACATATACAGCGCTACAAAAAACCTATACCACGTTAACAAGAACACAATTACACACATATACAGCGCTACAAAAAACCTATATCATGTTATCAAGAACACAATTACACACACATACAGCGCTACAAAAAACCTACACCACGTTATCAAGAACACAATTACACACACATACAGCGCTACAAAAAACCTATACCACGTTAACAAGAACACACTTACACACATATACAGCGCTATGAAAAACCTATACCACGTTATCAAGAACACAATTACACACATATACAGCGCTACAAAAAACCTACACCACGTTATCAAGAACACAATTACACACATATACAGCGCTACAAAAAACCTATACCACGTTAACAAGAACACAATTACACACATATACAGCGCTACAAAAAACCTATATCACGTTAACAAGAACACAATTACACACATATACAGCGCTACAAAAAACCTATAGCACGTTAACAAGAACACAATTACACACATATACAGCGCTACAAAAAACCTATATCATGTTATCAAGAACACAATTACACACATATAGAACGCTACAAAAAACCTATACCACGTTAACAAGAACACACTTACACACATATACAGCGCTACAAAAAACCTATAGCAC
>JAQGDQ010000563.1:35000-80292 GCA_030141605.1 Tubiluchus corallicola
CAGAGCAGACCTAAGATTTCCTCCTTCTAGCTCAGACTCCAACATCGCCACCTGTACCTGTAACAGTCTGGAATAGGTCTTATAAGACCTATGACGTTTCTGCTACTGTATGAGCACAGACATAACTAAATGATTACAAATTAGGTATTGTTCTATTCAGCAGGATCTCGGCTGTCCAATCGTGCTGTTTGTTTAAACATTTATAAGTGATTTAACTCCAAGAAAATGTGCCTTATTCAGGCACTCCAACTTAGCCTATCGAGTAGCTTAGTCTGGTGTACACTTGCGTGATCGTACACACAATTTTATTGATTACCTGCTTGCTACAACTCAAGAGAAGTGTCTGGTGTACAGAGTTCCAGGAAAAACCAACCAATCAGCCAAAGAGAAATTAAGGTAATTTCATCTTTTAATAGGATTTCCTTCTTAAAAATAGAGTAGACTTGAGGCCAAAGTTTATCAGAGTGTTGTGTCTGGATAGTTGAAATTTTCTACATTAGCTGATTTCACACAACACAAGTGATACTGTACATTGTTACAGTGCAAACACTGCAGTTACTGAAAGTTTTCAATTTTCCGGTCAAAAATCGAATTTTAATTTATTTAGGTAAGCAAATGTATTTCATATATAATTATGCACGAAAGTCCATTGTGTGGGGAATAGAAACCTACAATAATTGTCACATATAACCTAATCGCTGCTTAGTGAGAGCAGTTTTTTACGAAACCATTCAAAATGCAACAAACGCTTACGGTCCTGAAGAAGTTAAGTGTGGGATGTTACTGTATTTATTTTTTTACTAACACACAGCAAACACTTACAGTCCTGAAGAAGTTAAGTTTGGGATGTTACTGTATTTATTTTTTTACTAACACACAGCAAACACTTATGGTCCTGAAGAAGTTAAGTTTGGGATGTTACTGTATTTATTTTTTTTACTAACATACAGCAAACACTTACAGTCCTGAAGAAGTTAAGTTTGGGATTTTACTGTATTTATTTTTTTACTAACACACAGCAAACACTTATGGTCCTGAAGAAGTTAAGTTTGGGATGTTACTGTATTTATTTTTTTACTAACACACAGCAAACACTTACAGTCCTGAAGAAGTTAAGTTTGGGATGTTACTGTATTTATTTTTTTACTAACACACAGCAAACACTTACAGTCCTGAAGAAGTTAAAGCATTACTGTGAACTGAAATAGAGTTCAGAAACTTGTTCAGCATGCTTACCTTTTGCAAACATTGGCAAGATGTCTGGGCTGCCCCAACACCAAGTGTAACGACTTTCATTAAACAATGAGTCGAATTCAACAGGGTTTTCTTTCCAGCCTGTTACAAGATAAAAACTGTATCAATATAAAATAAGCTTAGAATTATCCATATTTGGAAGAACAAATGTAACTACGTCAAAATAGAGTTCATTGCCGACAGACTTCGAACAAACTGTTCATTATCAAGGCATCTAAGAGATAGAAATTTACCAAAATTTAGAAACAACATTGAAATGCAATTCAGTAGTTAATAACTAAGACAGATAGTATAGAACTGACAGTTTTGTTACAACTGACATATTTGTTAGTTTGTGGAGTGTTAAATAGTTTCGTACCAATCAAGATATGTAATTTGTTAAATTATCTATCTAATATTATATCATATATCTTTTGGCTATTAACTACTGAATTGTATTTCGATGTTGTTTCTAAATTCTGGAAAATTTCTTTCTTTTGGAAGCTCTTGATAATGAACAGTTTTGTTTGAAGCCGGTCAGCAATAAATTCCATTTTGATGTAAAATAAGTTTAGTATAATATCAGGTGATTATAAAATATTATTGCTACGTTGTTATGGAACAAGTTATAAACCCCAATATCGTAACACGAGAAACGGAAAACTAGAATTTGTTTGGCACATGAGATAATGCCAGCGCTGCCTCCTGTCCTTGACAGATCAGATACGTTTGTCTTTCTTGGTCACTACACGACTTCGCAGTCTTCTTAAAGGAAAAACCGGACCCAATCTTATAAACTTGTAGCTCAAAACGTCTATCCGACAAAACCTGCTCATTTTTCAAGAAAGACTTATGCGAACGAACCGCAGAAACGTAACCTCGCATTCGGTGCATCTAGTTCTTCGCTGTTACATGCACTTCATCATTCGCGGTTAGACGTGCAGTAGCAGCTGCATGCCGGAAACACATTGCACAAAAAGCAGGTGCCGTACCTCTGAGTTCAAATATATTCAATTGAGATCACAGAGGTGAAGCAGAATTTTGGACTTTTAAACTTAAAATTTGAGGACTTTTCGTATATCACGCTGCATGTTGAACTACATTTTCATTTAGCATATCACAACATCAGAAAGAATATAATATACGAACTATGAACCAATGTAGCTAGACAAATAACGATAAACCACGAGGAGTTTATGCTTACAAACAATTACCTTTAGTTACTGAAGCCACATACCTTTAGTTACCGAAGCCACATCCTCATAGAAGCCAGCAATAACTGCAACATTACCTGGTCTAGATTCAGTAGGAACACGTGTGTGAGAAACACCCCAGGATCCAACTTCGTCAATGATATGCCTGTAAGAAACACAGTGATGATATGAGGCACACAATTATATGCCTGTAAGAAACACAGTGATGATGAGATGATATGAGGCACACAATGATATGCCTGTAAGAAACAAAGTGATGATATGAGGCACACAATGATATGCCCGTAAGAAACACAATGATGATATGAGACACACAATGATACGCCTGTAAGAAACACAATGATGATATGAGACACACAATGATATGCCTGTAAGAAACACAGTGATGATATGAGGCACACAATGATACGCCTGTAAGAAACAGAGTGATGATATGAGACACACAATGATATGCCTGTAAGAAACACAGTGATGATATGAGGCACACAATGATACGCCTGTAAGAAACACAATGATGATATGAGACACACAATGATACGCCTGTAAGAAACACAATGATGATATGAGACACACAATGATACGCCTGTAAGAAACACAATGATGATATGAGACACACAATGATATGCCTGTAAGAAACACAATGATGATATGAGGCACACAATGATACGCCTGTAAGAAACACAGTGATGATGATATGATATGAGGCACACAATGATACGCCTGTAAGAAACACAATGATGATATGAGGCACACAATGATACGCCTGTAAGAAACACAATGATGATATGAGGCACACAATGATATGCCTGTAAGAAACACAATGATGATATGAGACACACAATGATATGCCTGTAAGAAACACAGTGATGATATGAGGCACACAATGATACGCCTGTAAGAAACACAGTGATGATATGAGGCACACAATGATATGCCTGTAAGAAACACAGTGATGATATGAGGCACACAATGATATGCCTGTAAGAAACACAGTGATGATATGAGGCACACAATGATATGCCTGTAAGAAACACAATGATGATGATATGATATGAGGCACACAATGATACCCCTGTAAGAAACACAATGATGATGAGATGATATGAGGCACACAATGATATGCCTGTAAGAAACACAGTGATGATATGAGGCACACAATGATACGCCTGTAAGAAACACAATGATGATATGAGACACACAATGATACGCCTGTAAGAAACACAATGATGATATGAGACACACAATGATACGCCTGTAAGAAACACAATGATGATATGAGACACACAATGATACGCCTGTAAGAAACACAATGATGATATGAGACACACAATGATATGCCTGTAAGAAACACAATGATGATATGAGACACACAATGATATGCCTGTAAGAAACACAATGATGATATGAGACACACAATGATACGTCTGTAAGAAACAGAGTGATGATGATATGATATGAGGCACACAATGATACGCCTGTAAGAAACAAATGAACACACAATGATACGCCTGTAAGAAACACATGATGATATGAGACACACAATGATAGCCTGTAAGAAACACAATGATGATATGAGACACACAATGATATGCCTGTAAGAAACACAGTGATGATATGAGGCACACAATGATACGCCTGTAAGAAACAGAGTGATGATGATATGATATGAGGCACACAATGATACGCCTGTAAGAAACACAATGATGATATGAGACACACAATGATATGCCTGTAAGAAACACAGATGATGATATGAGGCACACAATGATACGCCTGTAAGAAACACAATGATGATATGAGACACACAATGATACGCCTGTAAGAAACACAATGATGATATGAGACACACAATGATATGCCTGTAAGAAACACAGTGATGATATGAGGCACACAATGATACGCCTGTAAGAAACAGAGTGATGATGATATGATATGAGGCACACAATGATACGCCTGTAAGAAACACAATGATGATATGAGACACACAATGATATGCCTGTAAGAAACACAGTGATGATATGAGGCACACAATGATACGCCTGTAAGAAACACAATGATGATATGAGACACACAATGATATGCCTGTAAGAAACACAGTGATGATATGAGGCACACAATGATATGCCTGTAAGAAACACAGTGATGATATGAGGCAAATGTGTGCCTGTAATAAACACAGTGATGATGAGATGATATGAGGCACACAATGATACGCCTGTAAGAAACACAATGATGATATGAGACACACAATGATACGTCTGTAATAAACACAGTGATGATGAGATGATATGAGGCACACAATGATATGCCTGTAAGAAACACAATGATGATATGAGACACACAATGATACGTCTGTAAGAAACAGAGTGATGATGATATGATATGAGGCACACAATGATACGCCTGTAATAAACACAGTGATGATGAGATGATATGAGGCACACAATGATACGCCTGTAAGAAACACAATGGTGATATGAGACACACAATGATACGCCTGTAAGAAACACAATGATGATGAGATGCTATGAGGCACACAATGATATGCCTGTAAGAAACAGAGTGATGATGATATGATATGAGGCACACGATGATATGCCTGTAAGAAACACAATGATGATATGAGGCACACAATGATACGCCTGTAAGAAACACAGTGATGATGAGATGATATGAGGCACACAATGATACGCCTGTAAGAAACACAATTATGATATGAGACACACAATGATACGCCTGTAAGAAACACTATGATGATGAGATGATATGAGGCACACAATGATATGCCTGTAAGAAACACAGTGATGATGAGATGATATGAGGCACACAATGATATGCCTGTAAGAAACACAGTGATGATGAGATGATATGAGGCACACAATGATACGCTTGTAAAAAACACAATGATGATATGAGGCACACAATGATATGCCCGTAAGAAACACAGTGAAGATATGAGGCACACAATGATATGCCTGTAAAAAACACAATGATGATATGAGACACACAATGATACGTCTGTAATAAATACAGTGATGATGAGATGATATGAGGCACACAATGATATGCCTGTAAGAAACACAATGATGATATGAGACACACAATGATACGTCTGTAAGAAACAGAGTGATGATGATATGATATGAGGCACACAATGATACGCCTGTAATAAACACAGTGATGATGAGATGATATGAGGCACACAATGATACGCCTGTAAGAAACACAATGATGATATGAGACACACAATGATACGCCTGTAAGAAACACAATGATGATATGAGGCACACAATGATATGCCTGTAAGAAACACAGTGATGATATGATATGAGGCACACAATGATATGCCTGTAAGAAACAGAGTGATGATGATATGATATGAGGCACACAATGATACGCCTGTAAGAAACAGAGTGATGATGATATGATATGAGGCACACAATGATATGCCTGTAAGAAACACGATGATGATATGAGGCACACAATGATACGCCTGCAAGAAACACAGTGACGATGCAATGATATGAGACACACAATGATACGCCTGTAAGAAACACAATGATGATGAGATGATATGAGGCACACAATGATACGCCTGTAAGAAACACAGTGATGATATGAGGCACACAATGATATGCCTGTAAGAAACACAGTGATGATATGAGGCACACAATGATATGCCTGTAAGAAACACAATGATGATATGAGGCACACAATGATATGCCTGTAAGAAACACAATGATGATATGAGGCACACAATGATACGCCTGTAAGAAACACAGTGATGATATGAGGCACACAATGATACGGCTGTAAGAAACACAGTGATGATATGAGGCACACAATGATATGCCTGTAAGAAACACAGTGATGATATGAGGCACACAATGATATGCCTGTAAGAAACACAATGATGATATGAGGCACACAATGATACGCCTGTAATAAACACAGTGATGATGAGATGATATGAGGCACACAATGATATGCCTGTAAGAAACACAGTGATGATATGAGACACACAATGATACGTCTGTAAGAAACACAATGATGATATGAGACACACAATGATACGCCTGTAAGAAACACAATGATGATATGAGACACACAATGATACACCTGTAAGAAACACAATGTGAAAGTTATAACTGTATATTTAGGTGCTGCCATCTATTGATTCGTTACTTGTTTATTCGAAACATTTACTAGTTGAATTCACCCCTTAATGCAATTGTATGTTCCAATGAATATTCAAACTCACTGTATCTCCCCTATTTTTCTGTAATGGGATATGTGAAGCCCAGTTCTTGCATACTTCTCTACATATATAAACTGGCTAGATTTCACTGCTAGTCACTCTCTGTCTCAGGCAGTGCAGTCATGTTACACACTGTCTCTCTGTCACACACTCAGTGCTGTGCAGCAGTTGTGATCATCATTCTACTTGTGCATTTTACTCATGTGTATTTAGTGCAATAAAAGTGTTTCAGTTCTTGTGCAAATATTTAATCTTGTGTTTAGTTGTTTATACCAGTGTTCAATTTCGTCTTCACAAATATCTTTCACATATGGTCCTTCGAGCCGGATTCGAGCCCAGACAGCGCACAGGGATAACCACACAGGACTTCTACTTCTGTCGTCAACATGACGGAGCAAGTGGAGAAAACTAAACGAGTTCGTCGAGCTCTGAGATCTTCACTCACTAAGGCTGACGAGCTAAATCAAGAGATTCCGAGGAAAGAAGAGGTAAGCCTTCTCTTATCAATTGTTACTGAAAGGGCAGAACGCCTGTTTGAAGCAGACAACAACATCTTGTCACAGTTGTTAGACGCTGACGCCGAACAGGTATCACTCGATGAGGAAGTCGAATCTGCTGATGAGTACAAATGGCGAATTACACGTGAAGTACATCGTGCCAATCAATTTCTTGGCCCTGCTTCCGCAGCTGACCATCCTACCACTGGTCCTGCCGCAGGTGTCAGCCGAGCTGACACTCTCTCTGACAATTCACTTGCTCGTTCAACAGCTTTTACTCGCTTACCTAAGCTAATACTGCCGAAATTTGATGGCCAGATTCTGGAATGGCTGGCGTTCTGGGAGCAGTTCGATGCTGCTGTTCATTCTCATGAGCATTTAGCACCTGTGCAGAAGTTCACTTACTTGAAAGGTCAACTATGCGGTGAGCCTGCCACAGCCATTGCCGGGTTGCCTCTTTCTTCAGCTAATTATGCAACCGCCATTCATCTACTTGAGCGTCGGTTCGGACGCAAAGAAGCACTAATAAGTGCGCATATGTCAGCACTTCTTCGATTGCAACCATGCACCTCTCTCGATGCGAAGCCACTTCGTAAAGTGCTCGATCAACTTGAGACAAACGTACGGGGTCTCGAAGCCCTCCATGCCACTTCGGATTCTTATGGTCGGTTACTAATACCGGTCCTGTTGTCTCGTATTCCTTCACATCTTCGTCTCCAATGGGCAAAGAAGGATGCGGACGAAGAAGGTACAGTCACGGAACTTATGGAGTTTCTCAGAGATGACATCCAAGCTCGTGAGCGTGTCAGAGAAGTCAACTACTTCGTCGAGAAGCCTCCTCAACCAACTGTGAAACAGTGTTCTAGTAAACGTTCTACATTTCTGACAAGGGGCACCAATAACAGTCAGTCATGTTTATTGTGTGGCGATTCGTGCAGAACCCCTTTCCATTGTCAGAAGTTCTTAAGCTTGTCCGTTGATGCTCGACAGCAGCTCATCAGGGACAGACACTTGTGTTTCAATTGTTTATGGTCACATCGATTACAACAGTGCACATCCAAGAATGTGTGTCAAGAATGTGGTTCCTTGCATCATACACTGCTGCATCGTGTTTCTTCAAACAGTGCATTCAGCGGAAGTTCTCCTAGTGTTGTTTGTGATCCGCCTTCTTCTAAACTCAACTGCATGGTGAAAACTACCAGCAATGGTCACCGCACCGTTCTACAGACAGTTCTTGTCCACATGGATGGAATTGATCGTCCGGTTCGTCTACTCCTGGATAGTGGATCGGAAGAGACTTACATCAGCGAAGCTCTCAGTCAACAAATTCAACGCAAACGGGCTACTCAATGTAAGTTGTTTCAAGTTCAAACTTTTGGTGGGACGAATACTTCCTCAATTAACAGACAGAAATATGAGTTCAAACTGCGTAGTATGTATGATGATCAATGGTATTTTATGAATTGTTGGGTTGTTCCCTTCATATGTTCACCCCTTCAGGGTGTTGAATTGTCGTGCTTAACTATGTTACCACAAGGTTTAGATTATGCTGATGATTACAGTCAATTACAATTGCCTATTGATGTATTGGTTGGTAATGATGCCCTTCCTCACATCTTTACCCCTAATGCTCCCATCTTCCACTCCAATCTTATGCTGATTCCTACCATCTTTGGTTGGACCTTGAGTGGTTGCGTTCCTAACTCCCTGTCACAACATTCCTCCTTGGTTCCTCTTGTACGCACTCTGTACTCTAGGAATGCAGATGCCAATATCTGTGAATCTTGGTGGCAGTTGGAGTCCATGAACATTCATCCTGACACGGAAAAGGACGAGTTTCCTTTATCCATCAAACACATTGATGGTCGATACGAGACTACTTTGCCATGGGCTGGGTTCGAACGTCCACAGTTCACTAAACAACAAGCCTTGGCACATAGTCGATCTTTCTACAGGTTGCCTCCAGAACGGCAACATCGATACAGAGACTCTTTAAAAGAGTGGCAAACCCTTGGAATCATTGAAGACGCACCTAACACAGATGGTGGCAATTTCCTACCCCATCATAGTCTCATCCAAGGAACAAAGTTGCGAGTTGTTTTCAACGGCTCAGCAAAGCCTACCATTGGCCTCAGCATCAACGATTGTCTGGTAACCGGTCCCAACATGCTCAGCGACCTTTTAGCCATTCTGGTACGTTTCCGCAGTCACCAAATTGGTCTAATTGCTGATATCGAGAAAGCCTTCCTGATGATTGGAATCTCGCCTCCAGATCGAGAATTTCTCAAATTCATTTGGGACTTGGACGGCAAACAGCACGTCAGCAGATTTGTTCTGCAAGCCCCGCCATTCTTCATGCCATCATTGCGATGCATCTAGACAGCCTACCGGCGACTTCAACAGTCACCTCTCTTAGGCACAATATGTATGTCGACAATCTCGTATCCGGTTGCGACTACGAAACCGACATCGATTCATTCAAATCCGAAGCTATTCAAGCCTTCGCCAGTGCCGGCATGAACCTTCGTGCTTGGCAGACTTCTTCCTCTTCTACAAGAGAACGGTGGGAGTGCAACACTGATGACTTTACCAAAGTTCTTGGCCTCAGCTGGTGCCATCAATCTGATACCATAGCCGCCAGCCTGAAGCTTTCATCTGAACCTCCCATCACTAAGCGTCAAATGCTAGCCGAAATCTCCAAGATTTTCGATCCTCTGGGATTTATTTCCCCCTTCACCATACGTCTCAGGATTCTCTTTCAGTCACTCTGGAGAGAGTCACTCAACTGGGAAGATGAACTACCTTCCAGTACTGCAGTACAATGGGGTCGTTTCATTGAGGAAACACAGCAACACGAATCCAGGATACACTTTCCTCGATACGTACCAATGACTTCACACTCTGAACTTCACATCCTTTGTGATTCTAGTGAGGCAGCTTATGCAGCTGTTGCGTACATCAAGACAGACACCAATGTCGACTTACTCATTTCGAAGAGCAAACTAGCCCCACTTAAACCACAGACTCTGACTCTTCCACGTTTAGAGCTGATGGCTGCTCTTCTTGGGGCTCGTCTAGGGACTTACATCCAGCAGCATGTACCAGTCCTATCATCATGTCTCAGACATTTCTACTCGGACTCAATGGTAACACTCGGATGGATACGCAGTATGCCAAAAGACGTGTTCGTGAGGAATCGAGTTCGTGAGATCCACACACTCTCGCAAGCATGCGAGTGGTCTCACGTACCTAGTTCGCAGAATCCCGCAGATCTGCCAACTCGAGGTTGCAAGCTACTCTACTTGCAACACCTGGACCTTTGGAGACATGGTCCACCTTTTCTCACACTCAGGGAGGAGTCGAACTACTCTGTCTGCGAACAGAAGTCCTCCACTTTGCTCACTGTAACAACTCCTCTTACAGACTCAGAGAAGACACCACTTTTTCCTGTGGACCGATGGTCTTCCTTACAACGAGCTATAAACATAACCTCTTATGTGCTCAGATTCGTTCATAATTCACGACTCCTCAAGTCAACTCGCGTCGGCGGACCACTTACGCCACACGAGAGAGTCAAGGCGATAAACGCTCTTCTCAGAGACAGTCAGTATGTTTACAACTCTGCAGACATACTTAACTTGCAAAAAGATGGTGATGTAACTCCCTCTTCTTCACTTTGGAATGCTCGTCCGCAGTGGTCCAAATCTCTTCAACTCATTATGTGTACACCGAGAAATGGTGAGCAGATGATACCTTGGTTACACCCAGGCTCGCCACTTACATCACTTATCATCATGGATTGTCATCACAAACTTTATCATCAAGGCGTTTCCACAACAGCTACAGAAGTTAGCAAATGCTACTGGCTCCCAAAGCCTCACAGGACTGTCAAGAAGATTCTCCAGAAGTGCGTTTCCTGCAAGAAGCTTCAAGGACGACCATACACTTCTACTGAAGGCAGTCTTCCACCATTCAGAGTCACAGAAGCGCGACCATTTGCGCATACTGGACTTGATCACTTCGGCCCATTGTATCTTGGCGACCAGACCAAATCATGGGTTCTTCTGTTCACATGTGCCGTCACTAGAGCCATACACATGGAAGTTGTCACCTCACTCAATGAGAAGGACACTGGACTAGCTATTCGTCGGTTCTTAGCACGCCGTGGACCCGCACAATTCTACAGCGACAACGCTCGATCATTCGTCAGCTTGGCGAAACACATGCAGAGGAGTCTAACCTGGACCTTCATCCCTGAAGCTGCACCCTGGTGGGGAGGTTACTGGGAAAGACTCATCGGAACTATCAAACGTTCTTGTCGCCAGACACTTGGCAGCACATCTTTATCTCTGACTGAACTCACCACAGTGGTCACAGAGTTAGAGGAACGCATCAATCGGTGCCCTCTCGTTTTGTCCGGAGATGAACCTTTGACTCCAGGACACTTCATCTTTGGAGCTACTCCACCAGCACTTTTGGACATAGGCATCCACGATTCACCACCTCCTGAAGATCTACAGAGGAGATGGAAACATCGTCTCACCATCAGCACACATCTTTGGTCCAGATGGAGGAACGAGTACCTTCTATCCTTATGACAATGGAGAACCAAGACAAGATCTCCAGCTACTCCGAAGGAAGGAGACATCGTTCTCGTCCATTCCAAGCCTCTACCTCGATGGCGTTGGCCACTAGGGAGGATCGAATCACTGATTCCCGGTCGAGACGGAAATCCACGAGCCGCCTACATCAGGAGTCACGGACGCCTTACTCGCCGTCCCCTTTGTCTCCTCTACCCCTTAGAATGCACCTGATCTTTAATGACATACCTCCTAATTTGCATTGTTTCATTTATTTGACATTTTGTATTGTATTGACATGTATTGACACTCTAATTATTTTCGTTTCAAGGTGGGAGGATGTGAAAGTTATAACTGTATATTTAGGTGCTGCCATCTATTGATTCGTTACTTTAAACATTTACTAGTTGAATTCACCCCTTAATGCAATTGTATGTTCCAATGAATATTCAAACTCACTGTATCTCCCCTATTTTTCTGTAATGGGATATGTGAAGCCATGTTCTTGCATACTTCTCTACATATATAAACTGGCTAGATTTCACTGCTAGTCACTCTCTGTCTCAGGCAGTGCAGTCATGTTACACACTGTCTCTCTGTCACACACTCAGTGCTGTGCAGCAGTTGTGATCATCATTCTACTTGTGCATTTTACTCATGTGTATTTAGTGCAATAAAAGTGTTTCAGTTCTTGTGCAAATATTTAATCTTGTGTTTAGTTGTTTATACCAGTATTCAATTTCGTCTTCACAAATATCTTTCACAGGCACTGCTGTTGCTAACGATACTGCTGCTTTACTTTGCTGCTGCAGTAGCCGTTCTTGCTGCCGTGTTTTAAGTAGTACAATGAAGAGTAAATAAAAAATCATGAATCGACTGTAACGTAAACTGAATTAAATTTAGAGTTAATTAAGTTAAAAACTATTTCAAGATGAAAAAGCTCGTTATTTTTCAGTTCAAACGTTTCACGAGATGTTGTGTTAACAGTCTAGAAGTTTAGGGGGAAGTATGGAAGCAGTATATATAAGCATTAGAACATGTTAATAGCTATATCTCCGAAATCATTTAAAGAAGTTGTTCAACTCGGTAGTTCACTAATAAATGTCAGACTTTTTTAAAGGACAAGAATAGGGGCACCTAAAGTTGGTTTCAAAAAAATCGCCTTAAAACTTATACTACTTCACAGCAATTTTACGAACATATCGTACACGCGTTGAAACGAATTTTTACTTGATACATTTTAAATCTCCCACAATACTGTTCCGACGTCGCCATTACATGACGTCACTACGCAAACATAAATCAGGGAAAGAAAAGGAGATGTTAAATTACGTCCCCAAAGCTTTCCAGTCAAAACTATATTGCTTAGCATTTCGCTTACCTGCTGGAAAGACTTATTTAACTAGATGTAATAATAATTTAAAATGTTCGTGCCAATTGGTAAAATGTTACTGGCATTCAAGAATGTATGTTTAATCTTATTTACAACATGCAGTAATTGACAGTGTATGCTACGAATGCTCTGATTATTTTTTCAAACGTTACTCAGTGTGATCTAAACTTGTTTCAGTCATCAGGGATGTTTAAACTTGCACATTTTATACAGAATTAGGGCCGATACAAGTACTACATGCGAAAAGGCATTATGTAAGTTGTATCAAATTTCAAGACACATTTTTAAGCTAAAAGTTATTTGAGGATTTCTTGTGCTTGAAGAAAGCTTTCACAATCTACGTTGTGTTACAGGTAATTAGCTGTTAACTACTAACTACCACTGTTAACTATTAACAATTGTGGCGATGAAAAGGACATCCTTAGTAGAAAATATTTAATTAAGATATACCAGTTTGGAGCCACCAGAGAGAAAAAATTTCTTCTTTTTTACAGATTTCGTTAAGTCCTCACAGTTCAGCCATTTTGAACAGTTTTGCATCCCTTGCAAGTGGAAAAATCCAACAGGACATCTGGAAGATGGTAACACTGAGTGCAACGGCGACGATGACAATGATGACGATGTTAATGATTTTTTTGATGATAGTAGTGATAAGTAACCTGCAAAAACGAGGCTGTGTTAAGTTACACCACTTTCTATCTAGAAAAGCAATCAAATGGAACAGTATTTGAATATGTAAGAGAAAAAATAACAGCACTTGTAACGTAGCTTCTTAATTGTTTTCTACTTTATGTTTTTCTACTTTGTTTAGTGGTTAGAGGTTAGTGGTTAGAAGAGTCGCTCTTGTTGTGGTGTTAGAAACAGCAGGGTGGACCACTAACCACTGGTCAAGGGGCAGGGCAATAGACGTCAGCTAGTTTTACTTTTAGGTCGCATCTCCTCATAGGGCTTTTCGTTTCTTCAATTTTGTTTCGCAAACATTTTGTGTTCTGTAGGGCAGATGTGCACCTGGGTTTTAAAAAGCTGACAAGCTTTAAACACTCGAGGGAGTGGTCAAAACGCAAAATATGGGGTCCCCAGTTGGTGACCTTTTACATGCTGAAGGCTAGAGACACAAAACTCACAGGGTACGCCATCTTGGCAAAGTTGCCTATATACAGATGTAGCAAGTAGTAGTAGTAGCAGCACTAAATTTATTGACTGATGACAGTCCATTCAAATCCATTTAAAATTGCATGTTAAGTTAGTTGTAACAAAAAATTTGATCGTTTGAAAATACTAAATCTCTCATAAGCAAAATGCATTAGATTATGTTGGCCCAAGCTAATACATAATGACTGTATATTAGTAAAGTCCAAATTGCTATACAGTTCTCTAAAATGTTCACTTTCCCACACTGGCACTGTATGTGTTGTTCTGCAAACACAAAGGGAATCTTTCCTGGATATCCTATTCCATCTCGCTCCATGATCCTGTAAACTCAAGTCTTTCACTTCAGGTACATTATCACTGAATTCCTGGTTTACGTAGACTTTATGGACTCCTAACTGAGGATTGATTGTAGATTATGTACTTAGATCCAGATGAGTTAAAGATTTTATTTTGCAATATTTTGCCCTTCCACATCTATAGGATTTTCTTCACATTAGAAACGTATTTAGCTGCAAGCAGTACAAGTTTCATGATCATGATTTTAGACACCAAAAAGTCTTGATACCCGAAAGTGTACACTGTACGTCCAATTTTGGAGTTCCTTCATAGGTCTCAATGCATTTCTTATGTTTTTAAGATTTTTGGAGTTTATATTCTGTGAATTAAAGCTAGAAGAAGAATTTTTGCACTCGATTACTTGCATCTGTAGCAAAAGTTGGCGAGAAATGTAGCCGGCTTTAAAAGATGAAGCCATTTAACCTTTTAAACTTAATATAAAAAGTTTACTATTCTACTTAAGAGAGAATTCTCTGTTTTTAGCTTAATCCTTAACATATCAATGGAATGCAAGATGTATTTCCGTTTTTTCCATTTAAATTTCAATGGTCGAAAACAGGAGATTTCAGAATTTTTCAAAAATCGTTCCGAACTGCGGATGTATATCTGAAATTCTTCTGGAGACTCCTGACCAAATCAGTACTGGTTCATGTACATTTATGAACTCATTCATTCATAAAATGAGACTCATTCTCATTTTAATTTACTGTCCAAAATATACATTTTCTTGGCTAAAAAGTTAACAATTGTTCTCTTATATTTGAACCTTAAAAGCCAATTAACGGCAACCGAACATGGCTATTGCTTACAGCAGAAACTAACCACAGTTTCTGCAATGGCAGGCATCTTTCCTTGCGCGTCAAGCACATTTGCGTAGGTGTTACAGTACTGCTTAAATATTCCTGGTCTTTTTTACAATAGACTATACTTTTACTATTAGAAGATCAGTACTTGCAACTTTTACTATTACAAGATCAGTACGTGCAACTTTTACAATTAGAAGCTCAGTACGTGCAACGTTTACTATTAGAAGATCAGTACGTGCAACGTTTACTATTAGAAAATTAGTACGTGCAACTTTTACTATTAGAAGATCACTACGTGCAACGTTTACTATTGGAAAATCAGTACGTACTACCAATATGCTCACCAATAACAACAATTTGTAGCATCGAAAGGATAACCCAAAACTAAACGTTTATTCAAAACAACTAAGCTATTTGAACTTGACAAATAATTCGTACCATAAAATTTTTATTATATTTACCTGTTGCAAACATAGTATCGATGATAAGCTCACATGAATATATAAACATCACAACAAAAAAAGCAATCTGCCATTCCCTAGTACACCGAACCATTACTGTTGGAACGTTGCTTTGGCGTTGGCGTTGGTCTTTTTCAAACGTCTGGCGTTGGTGTTTAGATTGAAATTAACAGAAATGATAAATTCAAAGTGGTGATACAAATTCGGAAGTTCCTTGAATACTATCTTGCAAAACCTAGAAAATTAACGTACACATCATTTTGTAAAGAAATTTTTATATAATTAACCTTAGATCGACTATATGATCAACTTAATATAATTCATTATAACTAATAATAATATATATATATAACTAATCAATATATTATAATAACACAAAATGTCTATGATCAATTTAAAATTATACTGCAATGTGTTTTAACTCGAAGATTAAACTTACTTATGCGTTCTGTATTTATTTTCACAAATGCAAAAAAATATATATACCTACACTCCAGTACTGGAAGCTGCCGTGGCTCTGATTACTTGTACCTTGTTAATATTAAAAAAGTTGCTTGTATAAATTGGAGCTGTCCAAGAACTAACAACGTCTACAATGGTATTAAGATTGAAAAAGCTTTCGTGTAAATCACTCATGTTAGAAAGCTTAAAAACTGGGTTATTTGAATGATTACCGAGACGTTCAGAGAAGCAAGATTAATTTAATAAATATGAGAAATTTTGTGCTAAATTGAAATCAAAGATTTCAAGAAATTCCCTATAATCTCATAGCTACCAAAAAAGCTTCTCGTGGTTTGCATAAAGTATACGGCAGAAGAAAAAGGCAAATACACAAGTAAATACGTGCGTAATGGACTTTACAGCAGTCATGCCACTTAGGGGAGTTGATAAGAGCAAAAATTGCTCAATTTTTGATAAAATTTGTACAGCTGTAGCATTTGACAAATCCTTTTAGTTAAATTATAGTTCTACGAATTGCTCTAGCTATCTCCATAAAATATTTCTGATCGTAAATAGTGCCACACTAATTAATAAGTTTTGCACATTTTAAAAGGCATATTGGTGCAATTGCAACAGCTCACTGTGCAACGCTTGTACAAACTTTTCACAATGCCAGATAACACGTGGCAACTACACGTTTTAATATTGTATTGGTCCGACATTTGCAAAAACAATGTGACATCATTAGTTCAACATTGTCGTGCAACGTGGAATAATTATGGAATACTGGTTGCTTCTGTAACCTCCCCTTATTAAATTAAAATAAGTTTATACCCGATTCTTCGATTATCTTACATGTTAATATAAATTTACTAATCAATCAACAGGCTCAGCCCGCCATAAGCTTCACTTGGGTTGCTTGATACACGTGGTGTGAATTTTTTCCTAGTCTTTTAGACACTAAGACTGCTGGTAATAAATCTAGTAGAGCCAATAGTAGCCAAGCTGCTTGTTTTATTAATAGAACGTAATACGAGGTAATTACATATGTTTTCTAATGTAAAAATCATACGAAACTAGTGGCCAAAGTTTCTGAGGCGGTCAGGAACTGAAGATTTTACAAACAATAATTACAGAATTACAATGTTGAAAATCATGATTTTATTGAATTCTAGTTGCTTGATTACCTGGTGGGCCTTGGCAGGTAATACTAGCACTAAAATATCGATCTGTGGGAGTTTATTGGAACACAAATGTTTTTTCTGAATCAGTAAGTATGTTATGTAGTATTCTAGAATCCCCTGTGGATTGACCTTTGGGAAATTTTTTTTGGGTCGGCTGAATTTAGGCCCAGATGAGCCTGAAAATGTAGAAATTTGTGCACGGCAAGAATGAGGTCATACAAGCTTTGAGAGGCTACAATTTTTTAGCATTATGCTCAAGTATGATTATCTAGATAGTTGCAGAAAAAATTTGAATGGTCCGTCATGACTCACCAACCTAAAAACTGTCCCGTCTCAGAAGAGTCCATTAATGTATTGAAGATACACGATGTTCATTTTTCTCAAGCTACTTTTATTACAACTGTAAAATTTTTGCCTATACAGTGTTCTGTTCTTACACACGGTTAGATAAAGTTCCAGCGTCATGCTTACATAAAATATTACAAAAAAGTGATAAGCACATAGCTTTAGATGCATATTTTTCATTTTACCACCTTAAATCATTTAAGTTTATGATGAATGATCCTCATTATATTTAAAGAATATTTCTCATTGTATCTCATTGGAACAAATTGTCAAAAGTCTATCCTCGTGTGACACAGGAACTTGACTCGAGTCATGTAACCATCCCATCAAGATTAGCCTTAGCAGTAATATCAATTAGTTACAATGGTTACTATTTAAATTAGTAACAGCCTTGGTAAGAAGGTTAGATTGGATTTTGAGCTGTTTGTAGTGTTTAGGAGTAGGGTGAGTTACACAATTACATTAAAAAAATGTGTTAAGAAGCGAGGTAATTCGGTAGTTTTTTTTTTACTTAAGTTTCAAACATTTCATAATTGCGGCCATGCAAAAACGAAACCACGATAATCAGGCATCGTATTAGCTGTTTCACATAAAAAAACTATTATAAAAACAAAAAGAAATTATTTTTGTCATTTTAGCTTTGTTTAATCTAGAAACTACTAGACCCAAAAAATTTAAAAAAGAAGGAAAATAATAAGCAAAAAAGTTGTGAAATTTTGATAATGCACCTGGGAGATTAATTGTTACGGGGTCAGTCGAAAATTCTGCAATAATGTCACCATTTTCAAGGTGACCAACAAGATTTTTGTCGCTAGTTCTTAAAAAATATCACTGAAAAAGCAATGGGCACTGCAAACTGATCAAACTTTGTTATAATTGGTTTGGCCTGTATGGTAGTAATTATTATTATTATTATTCAGTTAAACTTTAACAATATCAACAATACAATACAATCCACATCACTTGTTAAATGCAAAGTCTGTCTGACAAATCACTGTGCTGCACGAAACAAACTGTTCAATACAGAATCTATAAATCATAAAATATGGTGATGTAAATTGTAACAGTGACTGTAACAAATTTCTGTTATCGTAACGCCCAGAGTGTCTTAAAGACATACGACTGAAGTAATGGATATTGCCAAAGAATCAACTCTGTCAGCCAACACTTTTGTCAACACTGATTTGGTATACAAGGTAGTAATTATTATTATCATTCAGTTAAACTGTAAAAATATAAACAATAGCATGTATGTCATGCATGTTGGACATGCAAAGCATTGTGCCGTAAGAAACAAACTGTCCAATACAGAATTTATAAAATGATTTGGTGATACAAATAACATTAAATCTAAAACAATCTCTCCCATTCAATGCATCTGCCCAGAGCTGTTCAAGCAAAACAAGTATGAAGAATACGGCAGGCATGGGAAAAATTGTCGGAATTTCTATTTTGTTGTGAAAAGAATGGGAGGGCGGGAAATCATAGAAAACTGTAAATTGAGAAAAAAGAAGCCATATTAATGTGATGACTACACATCTACCTGACTCGTTAACTTATTACACACACAATGATATCTCAAAGATTGTATGCAAACATGCAGTAATAATAAGATGATCTAAATAATACTTCAAAACGTTGTATTAGTAATATGGCAAAACGTATAGAGTTTACTAATAACACTGAAATGTGTGTAGGCAACTTGAGTTTCAAAAATAACCAGTCAAACATTATGCTGTGTTCGGTACACAAATATTAGTTATGAAAAAACATGTAACATTTATGTACAAAATTAGACGTAAAACAAATAGCCAAACACCCAGCTCAAGATCTATAGTGTGATCACTATTCATTTTAATAATTTTTTATACAATAGTAAAATACTTAAGTAAAAAGGTATATTCAGGTTGTTTTCAACTTGTTTTGTGCAAAACTTCTTTCAGTAGCATGACGTCACCAATGCACAAAACTCTTCTGCCTGCTTCAAAATGATTTCTTCTGTGACGGCTTGAACAGTCAGACAGCTTGGAGAATAGTCAGGTGAAAGTGCGAAAAGGAATAAGTCACATCATCTGCTTCCTTTTGGATTTTAGCAAAGCTCAATGATGGGTCTAAAAATCTTCAGCTGGTCAGCTGTGGAAGCAATTAAAGCACAATGTTCATTTTTTGCTGTCAATCTTGCTAAACAACTTCTGGAAGTTTTCCTTATTAATTATTGGAGCCTTTGTTCTGGTATGCCAAACGAGAACCTGAAACAGAAAAGCATTTGTATAAAACAGGCTGTCTTGGCCTTCTACAAATTTCTTTGCTTTATCACATAAAAAACAAGACATCGAGATTACTAAAAATGGCGTAACTTCTATACATTAGAAAAATAAGCTATAGTCTCCTGGGAATTTAGTAGTGTTGTACTAATAATATAACATTGTGTTTATTACTAATGACAACGCAGAGTTTTTTAAGTTTTCAATGAATGGTCATTACATGTATCATATTATAATTATTATTTGATCTGTTTTTCATTATTGATGCATGCAATTGATGTTTGAACATATTTTCCATTGATTTCATTGATGATTAGATCACTAACAAAAAAGAAGAAAGGCACGTTTAGGTACTTTGTTATTTTAGGTACAAATTTAAAATTTCCTTAACAAATGAACAAAGAGACATTTATAACTGATGTTGCCTTTTGCAACATATTGTTTGTTTTAGTATAAAAGGTATTTACGTTTTCAAAACTTTTGTGAGTGCCGTGTAACATTCTTAATGCAGCACTTTATTAATTATATGACAACGTATTTTATTGTTTCTGTTGTTAAAATTACATGCATCAAAACTGTTGCATCCTGCTTTTTAGTATTGCTTGTTAAATTTTACATTGTTTCTGTTTTTGTGAATGTACGAGCATTTTTATAACATGTATGTATGTAACATGTATTTTTTTGCCTGAAATTGGGAGCTTTTGCAACTTTAATAGTTCATTATTGGTTTGTTAGCTTACCTGAAAATTACCTGTAGATATGGTAAATACAGACTCCAAGTTCTTATGTGTACTTTTTATAACTTATAAAAACTTGATGAACATAGGCATAGTGTCACTTTGATTCATTTGTGATTTTCAAACAAGTCTATTGTTTGTTTACTAATCTATTCCAAACAACAAAACATTTTGGCAAATACCTTATGTGATGTGTTTACATTGTATTTTTGCTGAATTCTAATTTTTTCTCCACAATCAATTTTTTGGCAAGACATGTAGTGTTGAAAAAGATGAATTCTTTTTTGTTGTTGTTTGTCTTGTTAAAAACTTTTGCTAAGCCCATAGGACAGTAACGTGCCATATTTGTGCAAGAACTTTAATCACTGGCTAATCTGCAGATATAGATTTTCCGAACAATTAATGAGACGTTAATTAATTAATTAACGTTAAAATCTTTCGACACTTTAACGGTTTTTTTGGGGCATCTTTTCCGGGCCATCTGTCCAGATTTTTAATGAGATAGAGGTGCTGTACTTAGCAAATATACTCAGCTGCTTCAAGAGACTGTAACAGTCTATTAACTGAATCACTCCTGTTGAAAGCTATAACTGTTAAGGTCAAGTGAAAATCTTTCACATTTAGAGAATGTGGGTCCATTTGTATGAGGTAGACAGTCTTGGTCGTAAATTTATCTTTTCATGCGGTTTAACAGATTCTCAAATAAATGTTAGAATGATTAGTAAACAACACAAAATGGTCATATACGCCTTTAATAATATTTTGAATGTGTATACAAGTTTTTTAGCGAAATATGCGCCAGGGACACGCATGTACATTTTTACAACATGAAATTATGTGTTCGGTTCTTATGCAGACAAGATTTACCGACAATATTTTCGCTGGGGGAAACAGTCTTCATTCTCTCTCTCTCCGTCTCTCTCTCTCTATACACACACAAACGCACACACACACACACACACACACACACACACACACACACACACACACACACACACACACACACACACACACACACACACACACACACATATAAATACATATCACAAAATTTAGCGGATATTAGATATTCTTACTTGCTGTTTTTCATAAAATATTTTTGTATTTATTAACTTTTAATGAGACAGGCTCCTGTCTCTTTTTCATGTTTTGCGATGACTTTTTGTCCAGTGATACTTTGAATAAAAGTGCTGCATTTTTAGTTATAAGATTTTCATAGTAATTTGGTGAATGTCTGACTGATCAGAAGACAAAATTTATGACCTAATACTTGCATTGCAAGTTGCTAACTACCATGTCACTTGAGTATGTAAGTATGCTGAATAGGTAAAAATATGCAAATAAACTGAATAAAACATTAGAAAGTTTAAATTCTGGGCAATAAGTGATCAGTGGAGTAGCAAGTGCTGGTGGCATCGTGGGGCAAAAAAAATTCTGGCGTCCTGCACTGTTAAACTTTTTAAGATAAGTGGTGAATCCACAAATTGTGCGCGTTTTATTGTGTCCCTGAGCCACACTCTCCCATCCTTATGATGGGATAAAGATAAACTATTTTTTTCTAAAAATCACCTTGAGTTGTATTTGCGGTACTGCGCCAGAATAAGTCTTTTCTAAGCATTAGTTGTTCATAACACGACATTCCTTAAACATTCAGCTGCAACATTAAAACATGCAAAGTTTATGAAAGATACAGAATTCTACAGGTTTTCACAATAATAAAATCGGCACTTAGAGAAACAGTGGAGTTTGTTTAAATGCTGGTCGTATCATTATGAAAACCTGTAGAATTCTGTATCTTTGACTTAGGCAATTTTGCTGTATCTTGAAAACCTTTATTAATTGTTTTGTTAATGTCAGATAATTGTGTGCTTGCATTGTAAAATCGTCCAAGCCCATCACTCATAACTAAGCTGAGATAATCCACGTTGAAGTTGAGCTGCTGGCTACGCACTGAAAAACGTAATCTTGAGAAAATCACTGTTAAAATAAGCCATCGTTTTTTGTTGCATTTGTACAAAACACTTATCAATCGCATAAATGTTGGTTGCTACGGATTTTGCAAGAACACGTTGAGATTACGTTTAAATCCAGCTAAAAGCTCTTTCTGACAAAGATCTGGGCTTGGCAATAGAAAAATTTGAAACAAAATGATTACTTCCATGAGCCACTATTGGAGTTTGAAAATAAAAGTTTTTCTCATTGCATCACTTGCTTCTAGCCAGAAAATTGGTTTAAGAATTAGATTTCTAGTATTTTCTGGATAATTTGTTGCTAGAATATTAAAGTCCAACATATTTAGCTTTTGTTTTTATAACTTTGAAACACTCTCCACTTTGAAACATCATAACACAGTTTTAACTATGTCGACTTATGGCCGATTTTGGTTTGCAAGCACACAGTTAATAATTAACAGTTATTGAAGAGGTTACAGAGGTTTTCAATTCCTAATATTTTTTAATTTCTTTTGGCGGTATATGTAAGAGGAAACCAGATGTGAATCTGCTATTTTCCAAAGAAACTTTGTAACTTGATTTTGCTGGTTTGTTTTGCTTGTTAGATGATGTCAGCAAAATCGAAACAAAGCAAGATGTAATTCGTCATCGTTTATGGAGAAACTTGTTTAGATAAAGTGTCGAACATTGTGCGGTTGTGAAGGAGTTATGTAACTTTTAAATGTCAGTTTCTAAACTAAAACCTCAACAACATGGCAATTTGTGGCTTCCACTATTATTAAAATAAATTCAGGCCAGTCTCTAACAATTTCACGTTTTTTTTTAAATTGCCATTCTATCTTGCGTGAACAGCTTTGGACTCTCATTGGTATCCACCCAGAATTGATCTCGTAAGAGCGTCCGATTTCAAAGTACCGTTGTTATGATTGTTTCTGCTCGAATACTGATGTGGCAAAGTCAAAAAGCCTAAAGCAGCGTTCACTCTTTAAAAAAAATTATTAAGTGATAAGAGCAACAGAGCTATAAAGTATTATAGCACGTTTTCTGACGTGTGAATGCAAATTTAGATGTTCAAAAAAGGAGTGGTGTAATTTTCTTAATTACTTACATCATAGCAGCATATAGTTGGCTCAAAGAGGAAATACATGTAGCACCAAGGCAAGAAAATATACAAATATTGAGCAACACAATAACAAAAATTAGCGCCTTAATTCACACATTAGGCTTTGCACATCAGTGACTACGCTCACACCTTTTACTTGCCTTATACTACTGACACCTGGTGTTTGAAATTCACGAAAAATCCTCACACTAACAATATCTCAATAATTTGAAGCCAAACACAATCACTGAATCTGAATAAGCTGCTTAAGTTTAAACTATTATGTAATGAAATTTTAATACTGCTGATTAGTGAAGCTTGGAAAATTAGCTGCGCTGTTGCAAAAATCAATATAAATTATTTTATCTTTACAGCATGAAACCTATTTTTAGATGGCTACATGACAGTTCAGTTACTATATAGTTATTATGCACATACATCACACACCTCCACATTGTGTTGCTGCCAAATTTTTGAGTATGATGCAACGTACTCATGCAGATACACAGAAAAAGTAATACCAAAAGTAACGATCGGTGAGTTCTAAAACGTGAAAGTTTTTTACTAACAAAGAGAATAAAAACATCTAAACTTTCCATCTAAGCAACTAAACAACTACCGTACTATGCCTTTGTTATCAATAACCGTTGTTGAACGCTCAAATCTAGAGTAAGATGCACTATTCGGTATGATTCTTGTTTTAGTCTCTTTAGCCTGTTTATATTCCTCAGTGATGCCTGAGAAGCAAATCTAGGCTGGCGAAACAGTATTACCAACTCCTCCTTTTTTCCCAACCAGTGTTAAACGATTCATAAAATTGCTGTTTATATTTTTCAACATATTCAATATAAAAAGGCTTTGTTTTACTATTTTCAGGCAGTTTATCCAACTCATAACGAACTTTTGTAGCTCGGTCATGATCGATTTAATAGTGCCTTTACGTGTTAGTATGGCAATAGATGTTTTTGCATATGTAGCGAATACCCTTGTGCTACAATCTCTTGTGCTGCACAACAAACCTGTGTCATGATCCGTTTCTAGCCCGGCCTCCATTTGGGACTGATAATGCCGTAGCACACACGAATCTGTGTTTACACATTGGATTTGAGCTATTTTGCACAAATGTTAAAATCCTTCATGTTACTTTCAGTCTTTTAATAAACTTTTCCGCATTTTTCAAAATTTATTTTCTTGCTCTTGTTCTGGCACCTCTCCCTGTGGGCTCTCAATGATAAGACATGATAATGATTTAACATGATTAGCACTCTTTTAGACTTTAGCAAAGGAGATTAAATTTTGGTAATTTCAGTTAATAATCTGTTAGTGCCTAGTGGCACAGCTCATTTGAAGCATGTTGTTCATAGGAATAGCTATAACTTTCAATACTTCACATCATAAACATGATCCTGCTCGGATCATTTGTGATTACAATCCGGTACTTTTAACTCAATTGAAGTATTTTGCCATTCTTTCAATGGTGCTCCAGGGTGGTGATTTAATTTAAAAAATCTTTATATTCTGTAGACATTCTTGTTGCTTTTCATCTCTTCTTACCATTCACTGGGGATCTCGAGGTTAGCTAAACAAAAGCTTCTATTGACATTCCTGTCTCTCTACTTGCTAAACGTCTCTTCTTAACAATTTCCCAGTGAGTTCCACGTTGGTGGTTTAACTGAATAAAAAGCGTCTGCATTCTATTGACATTCCTGTCTATATTTGCTGAGCGTCTCTTCTCAACTCTTTCACCGGGACTTCCAGGGTGGCGGTTTAACTGAACAAAAAACTTCTGCATTCTATTGACATTCCGATCTCTATTTGCTAAGCGGCTCTTCTTAACTCTTTCCCTGGGAGTTCCAGGGAGGCAGCTTAACCAAACAAAAACTCTTCTGTAGACTATTGATATTCCTGTCCCTATTTGCTAAGCGGCTCTTCTTAACTCTTTCCCTGGGAGTTCCAGGGAGGCGGTTTAACTGAACAAAAAGCTTCTGCAGACTATTGACATTCCTGTCTCTATTTGCTTAGCATCTTTTCTTAACTCTTTCACCGGGAGTTCCAGGGAAGCGGCTTAACCAAACAAAAAATTCTACAGACTATTGATAATATTCTCTGTCTTTCAGCTCATTCTTTCCGGTATTTAAACAGTAACTAGGGTGTGACTAGTATTTGTCTACAATTGCTAAGGTGGGTTATAATTTGTCCACGTGTTTTGTCTCGATTAGTTATCAAAGAATTTAAAAGAATGTAGGCATTTTGGAGTTTAAAGTTTCTCCTGTGCAGAAAGTGGTACTAAGACATACGCAATAGTTATTGAGGTAATAATGGTTATTGACGCAATAATGAGAAATGGCTATTGCTTCACGCTTCTTTGTAGAAAAGATTTTGTCAATTTTAGTGGAATGTTGTACGTAGACTATTATCAGTCTTGTCTGTATTTGCTCTGCTTTCTTTGTTAAATCTTTCACAGGTGTGGAATGCAGCCTTTGAAATTGAAGTGTGTAATCACTCTTCTTTATTTGCTTAACTCTTTCCGAGGTGTGGAATGCAGCCTTTGAAATTCAAGTGTGTAATAACTCTTCTTTATTTGCTTAACTCTTTCACAGGTGTGGAATGCAGCCTTTGAAATTCAAGTGTGTAATCACTCTGCTTTATTTGCTTAACTGTTTTGCCGGCGCCATTTTCCAGATTACCCAGGTTAATTTATTGACACAAGAAGATTTTAATTCTGTTTCGGAATTTTGCACTTCTTTAACATGAATGAAATGAGTTCTAAGATAAATATTGCGGCATCTTGGATTGAAAAGCTCTTTGTAGGAAAGCCTTTGAAGAATATTAAGTATTTGTGAAATCTCTCAGGTTGTTCAATGTAAAATGCATTGATGAATCCATGTTTACACAGTCAGATATTTCTTCCTGCCTCTTCCTTGGTGTTTTTAGGTTTGGTTGATTTATACACGAATTTTACGATGTGAGAAAATATTGTCAAAAGAGCTCAGAAAAAGCCATTTAGACACGTTTAAAGTCAATATTAAACCCGAATTTAAAAATTTCTACCGTCGTTCAAGTTAATAATGTTAATGAAATGGCTGTTGATGTCTGTTACATCAGAATAGAAGGCTTGTCTTAATAGTTGTAATGAAAAAGCTGGCAGGTTTAATGAACAGTTCAATAAGGGTATCGAACCATCTTGAACAGTTTTGAAGGAATGTTAAATATTGGTGAAATCTCTCTACTTGTTCAAAAGTTTCTTGGATGATGAATCCATGTTTACACAATCTGATATTTCTTCTTTCACAAGATCTGAACTATAAACTTAATCGTTCAAGCAATGCTACACAATAATTTGTTTCTGAAATTATAATATATTGAAAACATAATTATGATGTTGAAATAAATGTGTCATAAAGCACAGATTGTTATGTGACGAAATCTCTGGCTCATTATGAAGGGCAACCCTGTAAAATGAGCTACTGAACTGTCAGAAGCGACTAAGTCGCATTATGCCAGCTAGTGAATTGTCGTTTGAAACATCCTCCATCCACAAGGTAAACAGTCAGGATCGCATGGTAAATGAAGCCAAATAAAAAATCAAAACCATGCTCGAAATCATAAGCTACACTAGAGTATTATAATAATCCTGAGATTTAGTAGACTTCTCTTTGTGCTGAGTTTCAATGTGGATGGTTAAAAATTTCCAAATTACTAATTGAATGATTAGGTATAACGCTTTTCATCTTCCTGTTTAGATCACTATTAAATCTTAAGTTGTGTACTTTAAAATTATTATTTTTTGTACGCAAATAGTAGCAAATAGCCAAGCCCCACAAAAGATTTTTGCACATAAATCCACAACTACAACCTACACACCACTCACACCTCAATTGACGTCACATCACCCACACCATACCACCCACATCATAAAACATCCACCTCGCCACCCAAACGGCAACATGTAAACTACACCACATGACCCACATCGTGCCCTACCCATCACAACTGCCATTCCACAACAGCCACTCCATGCCATTCCCACCAAGCCACGCACATGATATCACGCCATGCATTGCAGATGATGATAACAATTTTGATGACCATGATGATGCTGACAATGTTGATGATAGTGACATCTGACGACCAACAATAACAACACAACAGCACAACTGTGAAACATTTTGCACAAATTTTTAGCTGTGTGCTAAGAAAAATGCTAGTACCTCCTTAAGGACCACAAGACCTTACAAAGCCTATGGCCTTTTACAATTGTATGAGCACAGACAAAGCTAAATAATTATAAATTAGGCACTGTTCCTATTTGGGAGAACATTAGCTATTCAATCGCGCTATTTGTTTAAGCATCTATTTGTGATTTAATTGGATCATATTAAGAATAACACGCCCTAACATTTCAGGCACTCCATGTTAGCCCTTTGAGTTGCTAATTGTGGGTTACACTTGCGACATTGTACAAACTACTTTGTTATGACCTGCTTGCTACAGCACAAGAACACAGATTTCTACTGCTTGCTACAGCCCAAGAACACAGATTTCTACTGCTTGCTACAGCACAAGAACACAGATTTCTACAGCTTGCTACAGCCCAAGAACACAGAGTTCTACAGCTTGCTGCAGCCCAAGAACACAGATTTCTGCTGCTTGCTACAGCCCAAGAACACAGATTTCTACTGCTTGCTGCAGCCCAAGAACACAGATTTCTGCTGCTTGCTACAGCCCAAGAACACAGAGTTCTACAGCATTTACAGGAGAATTTCTATCCCATTAGCCAATAACAAATTAAGGTTGACCGGCACAAGTGCGCTGAGTGGCGGAAAAAAACAAAATGTCTCTCCTACAAAATCGTAAATTTCAACGTTTGAAAAAATTAAAGTGGAGTTTGCTATATATTTGTAAAAAAATTTCTTTTTAAATCAAGTAAGCAACGTCAACCAAAATTTTACGTTCTGGAGACGAAACAATAGAGGTAAGCTGGAATTTGGAACAATATCTACTGAAATTATGTGGCCATGTTTTGCAGGAATTTTCCCGACAACGCACATCTGACAAAATTTTACGTTCTGGAGACGAAACAATAGAGGTAAGCTGGAATTTGGAACAATATCTACTGAAATTATGTGGCCATGTTTTGCAGGAATTTTCCCGACAACGCACATCTGGTAGCACGATTGTAAACAAATTCTGCCGACAGTTTAGTGGATGGTTTCCTGCATTACTCTTCTGTGCAATTTGCTTACCATGACGAAATAGTAAAGCAAAACGAGAAACTCTTGCCACTCTTGAGCAAGAAAACACAATTTTGAAAACAACTGTAGCCAAATTAGAAGTACAGTTACGTAATACCGAAAAAATGTAGATGCTTTAGAACAGTATGATAGGAGAGACATGCTAGAAATTACTGGGATACCTCATGTACAACAAGAATGTACCAACGACATTGTCCAATGACATTGTGAACAGTGAAATGTACATCTTGGTCAAGGAGCTATAGCAACTTTTCATTGCCTGCAAAGGCCAAGGTCTTTAAGTAATAATAGTAAATAGCTGTGCCCAGCAAAAGATTTTTACTAGTAAATATACAACTACAACCCTCACCCACGCTACACCACCCATCACAAAACCCACTCCATGCCATCACCCACCACCCAAACTATGTCACTCACATCATGCCACACCAATCACACAATCCACACACTACATCACACACATCACACCATGCCATCCATAACATCACCTGCGCCACCCAAATCACCTATTCAATACCAGTCACGTCATACCTCCCACGCAATGCCCCACACCATCTCATCAAGTTATCCAGAAAACACTAAACAAACCCACACTCACAACAACAACCCACACGACACTTACCACACTCTCTACCATAAACCACACCACTGCACCATTATGTTGATCTTGATGATAGTGATGATGACGATGACGATGACGATGACGACGATGATGCTGACTATGATAATGACAATGACACCAACAACACTAATATCAACAAGACAGTATCATAGAGAAACCAAACGCAAACAAAATCATGTGACCCTATGCAATTAGATTTATCAATGGTCAATAATGCACCAGCATTCAACATACTGTCATTTTACTGTTCCTGTGATCGCATTTATTAATGCAAAGCCAGCAGAAAGTTTTACTGCATCAAAATTATAAGAAAAGTACAACGGAATGACACGCAAACGTCACTGTAGCTTCAAAGCGAGAACCGCCCAAAATGGAACTTTCAGTCAACTCGTCGCCATTCTTTTTGGTGGAGCGTCCTAAAAAGTTACCTCTTTTGTCGTGTGGCTATCTTTTGCCTGTAGCCCACTTTTTGTGTAAAATCATATTTTTTGTGATTGATTTTACAGGAAAACTTAATTTGATGTGTATGAAAATCGCAAAAAATTGGAATTATTTGTCAAGTTAGCTGCATGTCCCAGCAACTCCAAATGATTCACTAATCAAAATTCATAAATTTTGCATATTTAACTTATGAAAAGATCTCATGTGGTTCAACTTGTTAATCTAATAAAAATTCAAAAACTACAAAGAGTGAATTTATTATTCAAAAATGACCTAAACGTGTAACAGTCTCTAAAGCACATTACCTTGGTAGTAAAATTCTTAGGTTAGAAGACCTTTTTTATTACTAGCTCTATATGTATGAACAAGATTCATTTTCTGTTATTTCCAAACTTTCTCAAAATTTAAGCTAAACCTTGTATAAAACGTTATAACACCAGATACAATGGCCTTATAATTTAGGATAAAATACCTGAATGCATTTTAACTCTTTGCGCAGTATAAAATACTGTAAATGTACTAGACTATGATAGAAGCCAGTTGAATTACGAATTCACAGGCCATTAAGTCTAATTAGCTAGAAGTTACGAAACATGTTTACAGACATATACTATAATCATGTTACGTAAGTTTACTGTGAACTTTGTAGGAGCCATCTTAGTAATATTAAATTAAAGAAAATTTTATTTCTAAGATGACTGCCTAAAAAGCAAAAATTTTATGAATCTAAAATCACAAAACAAAATTAATTGCATGAATAATTTTTGGTAGAAAAGAACATTAAAATCATGCTTTGTAGGTATTTGACAGTCATCTTGGACATGTTTCAGCTATTTTTCATATAGGTGCCACAGAAAATTTTGTATATGTTACCGGTAAATATCAAATAAGGCATTCTATAGCATCTCTTTTCTATGTAAGGGCAATTATAGTTAGACACCATGGAAGTGGAATTACCATCTTATCGGGTGCTATTAAGCACTATTAAGGACAGATTTGAGTCTAAATAGAAAAGAAGTTGCAATTTATTTCCTTAATTCTTTCACAAGATAATTATTGCGGCAGATTGGATTTGATTGATAGTGCTGAACGATTTTGAAGAAATATTAAATCTTTGTGAAATCTCTCAAGTTGCTCAAAACGTCATGCGATGTTGAATCTATTCGTACACAGTAAGATATTTTTTGCAGAAGATCTTAGCTTTAAACTTTATTGTACACAATACTCCATAACAACTTGCTTCTGAAATTATGATGTACTAAGAACATACATATATATGACGTTGAAGTAGCGGTGTCAGAAAACTTTATGTCTGTAGTTTGTCAGGAGCATGACTATCAATGGCCACCCTCTCAGATGAGCCACTAAACCGTCAAATGTGGCTCAGCCACGTTCGGTTGTGAAACAGACAAATCAGTACCAGTATGTCAAAAGAAATTACCCAAATTACCAAATAATTCATGCAATGCACGCGCATTTTTTCACTCGGCATGATCCCGCCTGCAACTTATTTATTTAAAAAGAAATCTGTTTAATGTTATTAGGGCTGTGTATATGTATGTATACCATATTGTTGCTTGTCTTTTTTCACAAATGGCTTATTGATTAATTATTCAATTAATCGAATGACTCATTCACACTCTTAAATGCTTAAAGACAATTAATTTCGTATCAGATTAATTGCCCGACTCCGAGAGCTTAGGTCAAGCTGATAGGGCGATGATAATGTCCCACACAACTGAAACCACAAAATATTGCGTTGTGAGTATAAATCTTTGTCTCTCGAGTTATCAAGCTGACTTCCGCAATAAGCCTTTCAGTGTGAGTATACCAGGTTCTTTTAAGCAATTAGTGTCTTTAACGAGTATGTTCTTTTTGTAACTCTTTGAATATTAAAGCAACTCGATATTAAGTTAAAGTGATGAAAGTTTTATTGTAACAAGGTTCACAATTTAGTTCAGGTTTATACGATACTTTAACAAAACTTTAACTTATACGCTTGTGGGCCCTTATAACTAAATGGTTAATTCCGAAGAGATAATCCTGATCATCAAATGAGTTACAAGTTGCAATGTTCGCACTTATGGTGCCAAAGTTACAAAGCTATTACAACTAAAATCAGCCGTTACAGTAACAGAAAATAACAGTAAAACGACTCAACTTGTGGCCTGGCCAACCTAACAATCGTAACAACCTAACAATCTGCAGATGACATCCATGACTCTCCCAGTACTTTGAGTTACCGAACGTTGCAATTCTATCGTCTCGGACCTTAAAATATCGCCTGGGAGGTTAAATTAACCATCAGTAGATGACTTGTTCTGACCCTAACAATGTGACATCCTAACAGACCATCTGCAAATTGCCAGCCTGTAGCGCATTTTATGTGCGTTAATTGACATTTGAATTCTTTTAACTAGTCGGCAATTCGTTTAATCTTCCACTTTTCCCATGCACCAACCCTAACTCAACTCATTAAACTCAAGGTACAAGCTGAGTGAGTCAGTTATAATCAAATTGTACGGTCTTTGCCATCCAACCAAGGAGGAGTATATTATCTCCGAAATCCTATAATTTAATTCTTCCAATTAATTTTCTAATTAATTTCTTATTCTAAATTTGATTCACAACAATATATGTATAGTATAATATGTATATCTATAACTTTTCATTCATTGAATGAGATTTTTTACTTATTTGAAAAAAATTAGAACATCAATATATGTATTTAGAAAATCATTATATCACTGAGACAGTAGCATTTCCAAAAAGTATAATAAAATATCTAACATTTGACGAACCTTAACTCGAACATTTTTAGGCTAAATGGTTTATTGTTAACGTTTCAAGGTTTGTTACTACCCACAATTCTTCACGCTGACAAAGTTGTCTTGATACTTGCTGAATCAATTTAAAAATGGAGATTATTAGGCTGTTGTCTGCGTTTTTAGTCATTACATTATAATCTAATAAGTAGTACGTGTTACTTGCATGGCATAAACTGCGTTTCAGCTTAATACTTTATAAGATTTCAGTTATTATTAAATTTCACTGTGTTTTTGTACATTTGAGTTTCTTAATTAATAAATGTTATTGTTCCATTCCAAGGACGACCCTTATATCGACTGCCAGAGTTACATATGCCCGCAATAGCATATTTCAATCATGACCATAACCTGAGGAATAGTGTAAAATTAGCTAAAATGACGTTGACATATAATATAAAATTTAACAATTTTGGAATTAATTTTGTCCGTGAAGATATCGTTGAGCTTTTTAAAAGCTTGCCAGAAAATAAAACATTTTGTTTGAAAATTCGTGAAAACACTTTGCTTAAATATGGGGTTTGTACGAGTGTGCTCGCTTACTGATAGTCTGGACAGTTGTTACAGTTTCCTCTACAACCTGCGCAAACCTACTTCTAGGTGGGCAAGCTGTAATTTTTACATGCTGGTTAGTTTCGAATAAATTCATACCTGCTAATTCAGATTTCAATGATCTGAAGTTATAAATTTTTTTTCAACTTTGCTCAGGTAGGCCATTTGACGCTTGTCATATGATCGGCCTTACGTCCTTAAGTAAATTTGTCCTTTTTTTAAAGTTTATCATACAGTTGTTTTTATCATAACTTGCAATCTCATAAACTAAATCAAACTGTTTATTATACTGATAGCAAAACAGTTTAATCTGCAACTATAGAAGTAAGCGTTGTGCATTTCTTCCTGTAATAAATGAAGCTATAAAATATATTTCCACTAATTCACTTACAATTTCAATCGACAATAATAATAAATAGAACCCGGCCAATGTTTCTTCTAAATAATGAAAAGTTGGTGACAGTATTAGTTGCCCGGCAATACGCAGCTGCAGCTAAATGTCCCGAAAGCACGGGGCATTAAATAAGCTCTGCAGGGATGTGAAAAATCTTGCAACGAGAATGATAGACTTTATACTTGACATCAATACACCTGCTGCAGTTTCTTAGGCTCTCTGTCTCAGTAGTAGGTCACAGGACAAGCAATAGGCTTAAACAGTTTTTTTTATTATTATAACGTTGAGACTCAGGTGCCATGATATATTAGCTGATGTATTTACTTTAACATTTGTACAACTGTTGATCATGTTTACAATTTTGTTGTATATGTGCATTGACAGTGAGACCATGATTTCGAATACAATACAGATCGCAAAGCTAAACCATGTTTTCATTCAGTGACTTCTTCTGTTTCTCACAAACATTGCAACTACAAAAACAGTCTGATAAACCTGCCAATGTTAGCTCTCCCCAAAACACCCCAGCGACAACTTTAGCGTCACGGCATTGAGTTTGGTGCCGAAACCCGGGAGCCTTTAGATCAAGAGCAAGAAGAACTCTATTCCGCCTGTGGACAATTCGTGCACAATTACGTCTTTCCATTTAACACGGAGTGCATAATTCCAGTAGATCGATGTTTGGACATTAGCCAAGTAATAAGCACTGATTTGCCATTAAAAGCACAACAAGACTTACTGATCATACACATACATCACTGCATCACTACATACATGTCTCTATTCCTACTAACAGTTGTTCGAGAGATAGCTCCAAGGATCTGATTTGCCTTGGCGACTTTGTCATTGATATATATCAGGAATTTGAGTTGGTCATCCACATCAACAAATTGATATTGGTATTCATGATTGTTCTTCCCAAGATGTGGCAGTTTACATTTTCCGTCTGCCGTGTTTAAAGTCATTTGACAGCATTTGGCCTACTGGTTTATTTTGTCTAAATTGGCTTGCAAGTCAGCGATGAGACACACCCTGCAAGCTTAATATCGTCTGAAACTTTGCTCAATTCCGTGATGATAATGCTATTAATGTCGTCAATGAAGATCAAGAACAACAATGGTTATAGTATGCTACCTTGGGGCACTCCAGAAAGAACTGGAAGTGTCGATAAGTCTAGCGCGTACATCATAGCTTGACAAGTAGACGTTGATGAGGTACCCTCTCAAAAGCCGTGACTAGGTCCAAGTATATAATATCAGTATATAATATTATTGCCAACAACAAATAATTAACAATTGTGGTATGAGTGTGCTTCACGAGACTAGAAAGAGCAACATTAGGATGACACGAGAAGAAACAACAGATACATATTAAAACTACTTATAGTCCAAGATCGGAATAATCTCCTCATCGGGAATAATATTCTCGACCATCGTCTATCGAGTGTGGATCTCCACAAATGACTACTCATTTGTCATGAGAGCGGGGCTTTCAAAATGATTTGTGCACAGGACTCTAAATATCTCTATGCATAAAATAATTTCAAGTAATTATCAGCGGCAGACTGATAGTGCAAAAATAGCATTTGTTTTTTTGATAACAAAGATAAACGACAGTTGAGGTCTTAACATATTCACGGTTCGTTTGAAGTGCATAAGCTGCCCTATAAGCCGGAAAGATATACAAGTGAGATTTTTCTGTTTGGCAGGTAAATGTGTTCAATCTTGCATCACACGTACAATAAGAAGGTTTGACGAAGCACGGAATTAGGTCTATATATAGCCATGCTTATGCGTATTTTTGTACAAAATTTGATTTGCGTTTTCAGGAATGTGATAAATTCAAAATATTGATTACTATCATTTTCGCAGAAAATGCAGTTAAGATTATGTAATAGGAAGTTCATATCAAATAAAATCATGTTTACCCCAGTTTGTGGTGTATTTTGCAGTGTTGTTGTTTTAGTCATCCACTTTGCAAATTTGCCAACTGACAGCGACTGCTACAAACAAGGTAACTGTAACTAACTATTTATATGGAGTTGAAATTAGTGAAAGCTAGTGAACTGATGCACAAGCGTGAAACGGATATTCTAAACAAAATTAAAGCACAAGAAAGCTCTTCATAGATAAGCTTAAAAATTGTTGTGTAAAATTTTGTATTGGCCACTAGCATGCTGTCTTGTTGCATATAGAGCTTGTATCAGTAGCTTGTAAATTTAAACTACCGCGATGACCTGTAACCTCAGCCATTATGACAGCAGGTGTTTGAAACAAGTTTAGATTGCATAAATTGCCACATTGAGTAAGGCTTGAAAATAATCAAAGCTTTCGTTGTGTGAAAGTCATTTTTGAAGTTGTTGTTCAGTCGCTTTGTTATGATTGAGTTTAGGCACAGAGAAGTATGAATAGGAATAAAAAATCTATAATAAATATTTGCACTGCAGACAACAGAAAAGTGTTTATTAAACTACAGACACATGAGTAGCACGACTGCTGCACCGAACATTGAACAAACTAGAAAGCAAAAACAGTCAGTAAAACCTGTTTCACAGTCAGTATATACAGGTACAGAACTTGACCTATGCAGAGTTGCACAGGCTTCACAACAACCATTAATTTTAGATAGGGAGAGGACCAGTGTGTATTCACTGGACCATACAGTTATACTGAAGGTAAGTCAGCTGGTAGAGTGTAACAGGATTGGCACATAGATGGCAGCACCTAATTACAATATACAATTCCAACTTCCACACGTTGCATATTCTTCACTAACTAAATAACTTGATACTGTCACTAAGAACACTAACGTGCTTTTTTGGTAAATTAGACTACCCTGGGAGGGAGCTTCGATGCTGTTTTACCAGGAGAAGCGAACATTACTAAGAAAATCATAAAGAAATGTCAAATTACATAAGTTTTTCAAGCAGGTAACGTAACTTTGTTGGACAGTTGTTTGAACAATACATTCGTTTCTGTTTAATTTTAGTTTAGTCGCAGGCCTACATGTAATAATTCAGAAATTAAAGAAATATGTTAGGAGAGATGTTAGGAAAATCTCATTTATATTCAAAAATAAGAAGGAAATATTGGGAGAGCGGAATGAGCAGAGGGTACCGTTCTTATTAATAACACTGAAGATAAATGGAACTAATTGTGTGGCAAAGTAGGCAATAACAATATGTGACGTCACAGTTGTCCTCTTCCTTATTAAATATGCAGCTAGGAGTTCATTTTGTATTCCATTTAACGTTTAGCATAATAAAATGTTCACTTTTGTTTTGTGATGGTATTGGGACCCTGTCCATCCCTCAATACCTCTTCTCATTTTTGATACCAATAATCCGCTGCATCCCACGACCTCAATGGTAAATGTTCGCGCCTCTGGGATTCATTGAATCATGACATATAGCTAAAAATTCCCAACTTAATCCAAAATGTAAATGTATATATATATACATATATTTTTTATTTTTTATTATCATAAAAACCAACAATAATACTTTAAATTCAAGCCAAAAGCTGGCTGAGTTCCATATTCAAATTATATGAATTTCCTTAACAAAATCGGGGAGGAGCGAGTTTATCATCTGAATCTGATTCACCTGACAAACTCAATTAATATCTACTGAAATTCATATTCCGAAATTTATTCATAACAATATAACATACAACTAACGAATTGGCCAGTGTGTTTTTTCAACGTGTGCTAATCACAGAAGGCTATTCAGTGTTAATGGGTCGTATTATGAATTTGGAGAGTCATGTAAAGCTATGTAGAATTACAAAGTATGTCAAAATACAGTAATCACCCTAAGCAGTAGATTTTAGTATGGAAGAGATTTTAACACCTTGTTGCAGTAATCTTGTATCAGTTTTTAAGCTTAGTTGATTCAAATCATATTAATTCTCTTTTCAGCAGATGTGAGAAGAGATGCTTTTAATCACGATGTGAAACAAGGAAACTTGGGCGATTTCAGTAATGGGCCATTTCTATGCAAGAATTGCTCATTCTGTGATGAGATTGTTGCTGATACCTATCAAACAAGAATAGCACTGGTAGAAAGAGCATGCACAAGACAATATGCAGACGAAGTTTTTGGTGGAAAATTTAATTTGTGGACACAAACATACGTTGATGACATTCATCGCCTGGCTTATTGCTCAATACCAAAGGCAGCCACCACAAATTGGAAAAGAATTTTCATTAGTTTAATGGCTGCTGATGCAAGTCTTAGTAATGATTCATTAATTCAACCGAGTGATTTAGATGAATTACCAGGATACACACCTCATCAACGTGCCCTGAAAGGTGATCTAATAAAACAAATATCAAGATATTCTGTCTACTTGCAGTCATTTGTATTAAAAAAGTATAAAAAGTTCATGTTTGTTCGACACCCGTTTGAACGTCTTCTAAGTGCTTTCAAAAATAAAATCGAAAGTAAGAACTTCTCTGATGAAATTTCCCGCATGGCGCATGTTCTTCGAAAACAAAACATAAAAACTTCAAATCACATTGTAAGTTTTACAGATTTTGTCAGGTACTTGGTTGTTACTCATCCAAGATTGTATAACGAACACTGGGCTAGAATGAGTGACCTATGTGATCCTTGCACTGTTAAGTATGACTTTATTGGAAAGTACGAGCATATTGAAGAAGAAAGCAAAGATTTTTTGAAAATGTTGAATGTTTATCATAGACTAGAGTTAAATAGAAAATATGAATTTCGCAACACTGGCCACATCACCAGGTTAATGAAACATTATTACAGTATGCTGCCTATAGAACTTTTAAGAAAACTGTATAAGATTTACAAAGTTGATTTTGTTATTTTTGGATATAAGCTCCCTGCAGCAATTTGAGAAATTGAAACTCATTTAATAAAGAGATTGTTAAACAGAATAAAATGTCAAAGTCTGCATAGGCGAAAAATGTCTGATAGAACAGCAGGTTTCATTAACATTGACTGTATGATTTTTTAATGCCTCAACTATAGAGGTTTTACTGTGGTTTATAGCAGTGATTATGGACTTAGGTGGACTAGCGTCCGTGGAATCTCAGACCTTGTTATACAGATACAAAAATATGTATGTCTTAGTAAGACTTTCTGGCAAGTTTAATCTCAAGTTTTTGTTCTCGTCAGCACCAGCTGCTACAATGTGGTATTAAAAATTTGCACTGGAACAGCATCTTACCATCTCATAAATGGCCTTTGGTGCAAAATTTAGTAGAATATTATTCTTCTGTTTTTTCACATCTTCTACTAATGCAGATAAACTGTTGACATCACGTAGACGTTCTCCATTTGAAACAGTGGAATCATGGATAATATTAACAAGATCTTTTGTGCAAATACATTTTTATATGAGATTTCGCTATCTCAACATACTTTAGCTGGAATATTGTTCAATACTTTGTCAATGGATATTCCAGTCGCCAACATGCCAGCTGTCTCTTGAATTAAATGACTGATGTCACCCATGACATGTGAGTACTCCAAGTTGTATATTACTTTTATATCTGAAAAAAGTTAATATTAGTTACTGTTAACCTGAGCTGTCGCGAACGCGGACTAGAATTTATTGGTTTTTATAGTTATTTTATGAATATATTTAATCTTTTACCTTTTAGCTCTTAGTAAAAAGTTGTAATTTTAAATATATGTGTGAAAGCGATTAATGGGAGACTGAAAACCTTAGAAAATGTGTATTAGAGAGCAAAAACTCGCACGGTTCATACCGTGGGGTCCAGCTAGTGGTCAAGTAGCTCTTGCTCGTAAATCACCATATGTACAATCAACTCATAAAGTTAGTAGGCTCATGCTAGCTAATCATACTAGCATTTCAACTGCAAGTTGAACTTTATACATATTTGTAAGATAATTGCCTTATAGTATTATGTAGAGAGTGTTATGCAGAATGCTGCTTATTTTGCCATGACTGTGTTTAAATAAATTGTGATACATAATAATAATAATAATAATAATAATAATAATAATAATAATAATAATAATAATAATAATAATAATAATAATAATAATAATAATAATACAAATGTCTAATGACTACTCCACTGCTTTTGTGCAGTAGCAGTTTTTTTCACGAAATTAAAATTTCAAGTAGCTAAGCGATAGGATGTTTTGCCAAGCAGTCCCGTTGTCAAAAGCTATACTTTGATTGATCAAAATATAGTAAAAATTACCTCATGAGTTGGTGCAAGACAGCGTGAGCGATGCTTAACGTTTTTCTCCTTAATTCTCTATAAATACAATGACCCAAACAACTGGGTTATAATAAGAAAAAACAAGAGATTGTATTTCTTTGATTTCTCACAAAAAACTATGCCGTCAAATAAAGTTCTTGTGTAAACAAACACATACAAAGGCAATAATGGTTAACGTGACAATATAGAAATGGTTCACATAGTCAATTCGTATGTCTCAAAAATTATCTGGATAAATCTGACATATAGAGTTTAACATTTTACTCAACTTGACAAGGGCTGGGCCCAGCAAAATTGTCCTGGGAGATGGATACCATCAGCAATGCCCTTACCACGTATCGTACAATGCTTCCAACCACATGCCAACTCCCTACCATTATGGCTTCCATGACACGTCTGCCAAAACCATCAGCTCCTATGTCTCGAACAAATGATCATTGACTCCTCTAGACGGTTCTGCGCTGGATATTGACATTCAGCAACAAAACTGGAACTCAGTCTCCATAAGGAGAAGAGTTTAAAGACAAGCATTCAGTCCCGGAAACAACAGAGATGTTCTATACTGCATGGCTTCCACTGACATTACCATCAAGAAACACAATCGGAGATTTCTTGAATAATCAAATTTGCTCCAAAGCCTCTCTAACCAATAGCCAAGTAGCCCATTAGGTGGCTTTCACTTTCAAGGCACAAACACATGTTAAAAAACGGAATAAATCAACCAATTATTAGTAGGGCATCACAATAGACAGCTTAGGTCGTCACATAAGGCCCTCTGGCAACTTTTAACCATGACTATAACTAAAACATAGCCAATAATTATACGAATAATAATAAGAAGGTATTGCGGTGACCTTATTGAGGTTCATAAGATATTGATCAGGAACGAAAAAATTTTGCCTGAAAATTTCATTAATATAGCTTTTGATTCATAAACTAGAGCATGTTAGGAATTTGCAGCAGACTTTAGTACTATAACAATCAGTATTTTGGGTTTTCCACAATGATGATGATAATGGTCTATTACAATGTTATTTAGGTCACCAAGCACATTTAACAAATAGCTGTAAACTGTGACACACTTATGAAATTAATAAAGCGGAATCCGAATTGTCTAGAATATCCAATGAAAGCCACGATTTTAACTCCAGTGACTCCAAAAACTGTATAAAGATAAAAAATTAATACGTATTATATGTATATGTACTAAGTGTACTAAGTATATGTAGAGACTGAAATGAAGGCCATAAATATCAATTTTAATAAGCCATCTTTTTAATATGCCATTGTTTATTGAAGGTTTGCTGCATCAATAACTTTCATACGATGCGCGTTTTAGCACAATAAAAGTTTTCCCGTTGCAACTCGTTGTGTTTCAATTTTTGCTATAAGATGGAACCAAAATGCCTATTCGGAAAAGCTAATTTAGCGGATCTTGCCAGAATGCATCACAAAGGGGTAATTTAACTTCGCCAACATTAACTAGCATTAGGATGAACATAGGTTTGTACATTACCTATCACTAAATTAATTACAATCATAAAAGAACATCTATGAACAATGGGATTTTAAATTTCGATACAGTACATACATCTTTCTTTAATGAAAGAAGTAGCCGCTCTGAATACGTTTTCTTTTACAATGCCCAATACTGCTCAGTCACTCAACTTTAGTCACTAAGCCTACGCCATGAAACTCTGCTGTTTCTCAGCTTAAGCATATATTTTGCTAAGTCTAAAGGCAGTGGTCGATGCTTTCTTGTTTCTTTAATTTACCGTGCAGTTATGTTCATGCACCCGTATAGTAACAGAAAATATCACCTGTCAGTAAATGTTGTCCGCGTATGAAACGAACAGAAAACTTAATGTTGGAAAATGTGTACACGTGTCGCTGTTTCAAATTTCGCTAAAAGAATAGCGTACTCTTTGAAAATAACGTTAAAGGCGTGCATGATTTTTTCTTGTTCAATAATCATTTTAAAATTTGTTACCGAGTCTGTTAAACTGAATGGAGACAATAAAAATACGACCAAAACGGATTCCCATATACAAGTGGACCCGTACTCTCTAAATGTGATAGATTTTCACTTGACCTTAACAGTTATAGCTTTCAACAGGAGTGATTCAGTTAAAAGACTGTTACAGTCTCTTGAAGCAGCTGAGTATATGGGGGATTCTGTTTCATTGGAAATCTGGATAGATGGCCCAGAGATAGCTGCCCAAAAATCTGTAAAAATGGTGCAAGGTTTTAATTGGAGCCATGGACAGAAGCGATTACACGTGAGAACCAGACATGTAGGAGCTTACACACAGTGGTATGATACATGGACGCCTGATCTTCAGGAAACTGGAGAATATAGTCTTATTCTAGAAGATGATTGTGAGGTTTCTCCTCATTATTACAAATGGCTTAAGTCAGCAATTTATGTGTATAAAGACTTGGAAGATCTAGGCAGCATTACTTTGTATCGTGGAAGATTTGCAGTAAAACCTGGAGTAGACAGAGATGTTCTCTGCCCAACGTGTACAGACAGCGTATTTCTTTATCCAAAGTTTAGTACGTGGGCTTGTTTACCTATGCCAAAAGTGTGGGCGGAGTTTAGGCAATGGTACTTGACAGTAAAACACGATGAAAAATTTATTCCTCTGATTCCTGGTGATGAGAATCTCGTGATAAATGGATGGATACGTCACTTTCATCCACTGAAGAAAATGAATTCGGCTTACTTTCATCATTACTGTGGCAAGCATCAGCTTTATACTATATATCCTAATTTGCCAAATAAACTAAGTTTTGTTTGTAATCACAGAGAACTTGGACTTCATTATGTCAAAGCGTATAAACGTTTGGGAATTTGTATATATGACTTGGTAAAATCGTGGAACAATAGTTACACAAAATTTCCCAAACATCCAAAACGAATTCATTGGGATGGTTACCCAGAAAACAGATTTTTCACTGTTTAATTCTTTTGCAATACTGATTGAAATGCTAATGACAATGTTGATCCTGCAAAGAAAATAAAGATATCTGTGGATAAGGAAAAGATATTTTAAACACATATTTAATCACATTTCAAAATTTACATTTATTAGATGAGGTTTTTCTTATAGTGAATAGTGGATATATCGTTCCTGTAATAATTACATGTTGCCCCCTGGAAAGTATTCTGTTCTGTAATTTATTTGCTTACCAATAATATTAATTGTAACCACCTATATTCTGATGCATGCACTCGGTCGAGTATGTAAAAATCATCATTAAGGTTCCTGTATAGGCTGACAGTACACAGCCATTATAAGATTTGCCCTCTGCCTTTTGATTACCTAAAAATTGTTTTTTCCACTTGTTATTCTATTGTTGTCAAAAATTAAGTATTGTTGCCCTGTCTAAAGCGATTGTTCTTGCAATTGCAACGATAACACTAAATGTAGATATTGTTGCCCATTTTGTCATAACCAATGAATTTGTTGACCTCTTCTCGTCATAAACCTTTTTGTAGTGGAAAAAGTTTGAGAGACTGAGAGAAAAAAGCGCTGACTTTGTAGGCATTAAGATTTCTAGTTTTTTTCAATTAATAGATGGCATATAGTATATAAATTTTGTAACTACGGATGCATCTTGTATGTTAACATCTTTTATGGAAGAGAGTTCCACAGTTTGATGCATGTATGCTGTAACGTGATGATTCTAGCTTGGCTGTAGTGAAGTCTTGTAGCACATCTGTTGCAGAATCTTGTCGAAATAGTTGGTGTACAATTCGGGAGTAGTCTTGTTATTGAAATTATGCATTAGATTGAAACATTTGAATATTGCTCAAAACTGTGAAATTTTTACTTTAACCATTACTTCTCGCTCTTTAAACAATTTACAAAGAAAATATAAAAAGCAGCTACTTGATACTTACAGTTTAATAACTAATAAAATGAATGAAATTCGTTTTTGTAGTCTAAGTTCTCACAAAACCCTATGCTTTTATGATATTAAATATGTTCTGTATCTTTTACCGCTCTCGTTTACTGTACATTAATCATAATTATAGTCATAAATTAGAATAACTGTGATAAAATTAAGAGCTAAAAATACTATTAAAATTTTATGTTGTTAATAGAGACAGAAGCAGTAGGAATGTCTCTTTTCAGTTGCTTCAATTGCCTGTTAATTGGGCAATTAAGTCTCCTACGCCTCTAAATGCAGTGGTCCGGGTTGGAGGTATTTCCTGTGTTTTTTGGCTAATTGAGGGTAATTTAGGAATTATAGTGGAGCTTCGAATCTCCTCGTGGGGGTGGGACGAATTAGGTACTTGCCCGGGGGTCTGAGGTCCTAAGGAACTTACTTGGATAGTATTAATTTTCTAAATCCTATAATGTTCTCTAATCATCTTGCATGACAGAACAGGCTAGTATTTGTCAAAGAATGCTCTCACAAGGCGGAGATGAAAAGAGTCGTTTGAATGTGTGCCGTCAGTCGACAAAAGAATAATTTACATTACAGAGAAACCTCTATTATCTGAGATTAACCACTATCAATGGCATCTATCAGTATAATTGTTTTCTACTATCATGGGTTTAGCAAAACATTCAGAAGAGAAAATTACTTAGCGGATTAACAGGTATAATTCAAATTTTGTCTGGGCGAGCAGTCATTTATTCAGATATACATAAGGTGCAAAACTTGCTCAAGTCATCTGACTTCTGACACGCACACGGGTGTTCACAGAGTGTTAATTTTATAACATTAGCGACACTTTTGACGTGGAATTAGGAGCTGATTCGCGCAGAGATAGCGCGCCGATGAAGGGCATTAGGCTTGTGTTGTTTAGGGATTGCCGACTTATCTAATTGCGCTAAATGACTTGTTTGATTGTAAGTTTTTCTGATTTTGCCGCTCGTGTTTTAACTGTGTGTTTTATTGTAGTTGCTAAAGGGTAGTGTGTCCACATGTTCGTATATGGCGTCTCACAAGGTGAACTTTTGTCGCCGCTTTATGTTTTTATATCAGGCAGTTATTACTGCTGATTGTT
>JAQGDQ010000563.1:82636-139575 GCA_030141605.1 Tubiluchus corallicola
ATGATAGTTTATCAATTTAGCTTACAGACCACATATCTTGATTGGTACGAAACTATATAAAATTCAGCAAAAAGAAACAAACCATTATATTAGTAGTAACAGAACAGACAATTTTAAGTAGCTGCCATTTTGTTACTGAATTCCACAAACGACAATGCACTGTAGGTGTTCTACAAGCTCATGGGTACTTAGAAATCACCCACATAACTGTGATTACAGCAACAGCAACGATTTCGGACTGTACTGGTATGTTGTGATTTGTTATCAGAATTGACAGCCAAATGGATAATTGGAACGCTTTGCTTAATCCGTTTATTGTGCTACTACTTTTCACGTAGAAGGTTGGAATGAATATCACCGCAAAATTTACCTGACGTGAGTCAATGAGGAAGCTGGACCATTCTCGATGTTACTTCACCTACCTCATCTACTGGACAGTGCAGACTTCGTTTCCAGTGACGTCATCAGTGACTTATGTGGCACGCCAAGATGTTAATGGTCAGTGAACCATCTTAGTGTGGTCAGGATTTTTGGTACACCTTACAGTGAAAGGGTAATTAGTGAGTTCCTAATGTACTAGATCTTGATTTAATCTTTGTCTTTAGTTTGACTTTGCATCACATTTGTTTTTCCATGTTTGGTAAGCAACACGATGTCTATGAAATTTTGCATTTTTTGAAAGTTTGTTGTTATAACAACATCGCTTAGGTGATTAGGTATAGTTTTGTTGTCTGAGAGAATATCTTCGATAAGTATTTTTAATTTTAAGCCAAATTTTAATATTATTTTTTTAAATTTCAAATTTTAATTTTCAAAGTCTTTCTGTGAGAGTTTAAAAACAATTTAAGAGTACTAGTTTGGGAATTGTTGAAGTAAATGTGGTTTAAAATAAAGAACAGAAAACCAACAAATAAACTCGGCGTCACACATGAGATTTATTTCATTTCATTCTGAAACGCTAAATGTTTTCTGTTTCATACGACGCACTTCAAAATTTTCAGTTTATTTTCATTACTTTTTTACTTTCATAGTGTGGGACAATCTAGCAAGCCCTGCTTTTTTGTTGGCCGCAACACATACACATTTATATATTGGCAAACATAGCGTGAGGTTTTTCTTGTACGGAAACAGTAAAAAATAATTTGTATTAATTGTAGGTCACTTCACAATATTTTGTACATAAACTCATGGTAAATGTGTCATAAATGACTTATGAACTATGAGATAGCTGTGTCATTCTGCAATGTTCAGCATCTTTTGACTGTAAAGCACAGAGGTGTGCTTCGATGTTGTTTTTAAATTCTGCTGAATTTCTTTGCGAGGATACAGAACTCGCAAAACTAAGACACAATAAAAATGAATTATGTAGAACATATATACATTTAAAAGGTAAAAGCAATTACAATAATTACAAAAAGGCACCAAATAAATTTAATAACTACAATAGGAAACATAAAAAATAAATATTATATTAATAAATGCAATGATGCATCTACACCTAGGCAAAAATGGTGTTAAATTAATGACGTACTTAACAGATATAGAAACGATCAATTGCAAATAAATAGTTTACGAGAAAATGACAGTATGATATCTGATCCAGTTGACATTGCTAACAAATTAAATTCCACATTTATCAATCTCGGAAAATTTGACAACTTGCCACGCCAACATAATGCAAATATACACATTATATACAAAAACCAATCAATAACACAACCCACTTTCTCATTTACTAGCGTCACAGAATACGACATCTTTAGAATATTAAACAGTTTAAATATAAATAAAGGAAGTGGACCATCAGACATGCCAATAAAAATCTTAAAAGACTGTGCCAGCATCATAACTACTCATCTAACATATATCACAAACCAAGTCTTAATGCGCTCAGAATTTCCAACAGTGAGTCAACAAGCAAACATAACTCCAATACACAAGAAAGATGCTAAAGATGACGCTAAAAAAATACAGACAAATTTCAGTAGTGCATGTACTAGGCAAAGTATTTGAAAGAGTTATCTACAACCAAATAAACCATTACATTGAAAATAATAAGTTACTGTCAAATCATCAATTCGGTTTTCGAAAACTACATTCTACAATAGACGCAATAATTGATGCCACTGAAAAGTGGCGTTACAACTTAAATAAAAATAAATATATAACAGCAGCATTTTTAGATCTAAGAAAAGCTTTTGACCGCCTCAATCACAATTTACTACTAGACAACTTACGCCAACTAGGATTCGATTATACTTCTCTCAAACTAATTAATAATTACCTACACAATAGAAAACAAAGAGTCAAGCTGAACAAACACACTTTTTCAACATGGGACACACCACAGAGAGGCATCCCGCAAGGTACGATATTAGGTCCTTTACTCTTTTGTTTATACGTTAATAAAATTCATTTAGTTTTACACAATTCAGACTTAACACAATATGCCGATGCTACCACTATCTATACAGCACACGCAGACTTTCTAACATCAAAAAATAATCTAGAAAAAGACATAACAAATATAAATGCAGCATTTAACTATTTTGGTTTAAAAATGAATGATGATAAAACAGAATTTATGGTAATATCACCCAAATCAAATGACAATACTTCTAATGCAACACTAAAAGTAGGTGACTGTTCCATAGAACAAGCAAAAACTGTAAAATTTTTAGGCATTACTGTCGACAACAAACTCACTTGGGATGAACAGTTTCATCAAATACACAACAAGATGGCATTAAGCACGGCATTCTTACGCCAAACCAGAGGCCATTTAACCAAGAAAACAAAAATTCTCATCTACAAAAGTCTAATATTACCACATTATCTATATGGTTGCACTTTACTTCAAAACGTTAAAAATGAAAACTTTAGAAAACTAAATACAATGCAAAACTATGCACTCAGATTAATCCATGGCTACTCTAACAAAACTGCTAAACAACATACTGCTTCTGCAATATATAAACACAAAAATACCAATATTAGAAGCCTATCGAGATTACAAAACACTGATATTTCTTTATAAATATATCAATAAACTGAGCATTCCCTTTATAAACAATCCCTTAGCATTCATTCCTGATACCACTTTAAATACTAGAACGCACAATTTAAAGCAAATTACAGTAAACAATAAATTTGGAAATAACTCTATATCAAAACAGGCCAAAAATTTATGGAACTTACTATCCAGTGAAATAAAACGAATAGAATCTCTCCACCACTTTACAAGAAATTAAAGAATATCAATATAACAGGTTTCAACTTCCACATTGTGCATCTGATACTAATTACACAGACTCAGCTTTCATCTACCCCTGCCCCTGACTCCATAAAACGATTAAAAATGAAAATTTTTAAAAAATTATGTAATGTAATACGTGTTATGTTAGTTTTGTAACGTCAAATGACTAAATAGTGTAAATGCAATGAGTGAAATTTATGTAATGTAAAGCATGTTTCGGTCAAAGGTATATATAGTCTAAAATATGTAAATATGTAAGTTGTAAAATATGTCATGTAGAATTTAATGTACTTTTGTAATATTGTTTTGTAAAAATATTTTAATATGGTGTTTGGTATACCATATTATTACCATTTTATTACCATATAATATGGTATTTTAATATGTTCGTTTATTGTATATAATTAGGCCTTAGTTTTGCACTTTAGTTTTTTTAGTATGCACTGGACGCATTTGTCTTGAACAGTGTTGTTATTTTAACATTACGCTGAGGCTTACTCAATTTTATTATAATGAGTGAACCATTTTAAAGACAAATAAAGAATTTATATATATATATATATGTTTCACAATTACCATTAAGTTTCATTCTATTTTTTCGGGCCATTATATTGTCTACTTAATCACATACTCATATTTCATTACATATTTCGCTTACTCCATTTTTCTGCACTAGTTCTTGTATTCCGTAGTAATGGTATTATGCTTAACATAATTTGATTAAACACTATTTCATTTTTTTTTCATTATGTTTTTGTTTGATTTTGTCATGCTTGTTTTCTTCACTGATTTATTATTTATGTTTTATTTTTTTCTTTTGGTTTGACTTTTTCCAGTTTGATTTATGTTTTAATCGGTTAGTTAAATGTTTTCCGTATTTTTTTGATCATCATTTCATATGTTTTATTTTATTTTAGTTATTTCGCTCTCAGGTTTAATTTCTTCCCCCATAAATTTATGCTAACAGTTGATTTTCTTAACCTACTTCGTAATTATGTTTACAATTTTCAATTAGCTACGCTACAAATTTTTTTTTACAAGTTACACTAACCTGAGAAGGGTAGATGACTTGATGACCAATTGGTCTTTCGCTACCCTTTCTCCTGCACCCCCCTAACTCTTTCCTTTATGCATGATTTATCCTGTTAATTAATAACTATAGCAATAATAGTCTATTTGTATTCGGGTGTATATGAGGAGATAAATAAAATGTCTATGTCTATGTCTTGCTGTTCATAACATATCTAAAATTTTGTTGCTGTATAAGTTGTCTTTCATTCTTGGCTTGCCATATGAAAATATATAGTCATAAACTGCACATATTTAGAGGCTTCTTTGTCTAAATACTTTTCCTGATTCACAGAATGAAGAGACTTACACAGGTAAAAACAAAGTTTTTCAAAATGATTTTTGCAACAAAATGTTTGTCTGTTTGCAGGGCTTAATGCAGAATAAACGCTTTAGCTGGAAAAAGTTTATGGTAAATCAAAAACCCTTCTGGTAAGGGAATACTTATGGTATCAGTCTATTCCCAAATTAGCTGGCAATTTTTCAGGGTCTCCTTTCTTCAACTCGTTTCCCGCAATTGGTAAAATAAGCCACAATAGTTTATCACAGTCATAATTGATTAATTAATGTGATAATTATAGCCTAATGTCTTCGTTTACGACTTATAAAATGACAACCAATCACATTTCTTTGTGATTCAAACACATTTCAACATACATATCTCTGTGACATTATTACAGACCGTTAAGCTAATAACGGAACACTATGCAGAAAATACTACGCACAATGTGGAATGGTCATCTGTAGTATTTAATAACACTAGTCATTTTACACTGATTTTGACTTCATGTAACAAGTAGTTGTTTGCATTGGCGGGGAGTGGTTCTGGGTGTGGTGTGGATTGTACGTATTATGTGGTGTAATGATTGAGAAACCCTCAGCGTAATATTAATATAACAGTACTGTTCAAGAAAATTGTGGCCAGTGCAAAGTAAGTAAAGCAACGTGAAACTATGATCAAATTATATACACATATGTATCCACACATGTACAAAGACAATATTAAACATATTTATAAAATAATGTTACAAACGCATTTTAAATGCCATGTCATTTACACTATGTGTACATAAGCGATTGCATGATTTAACATTTTAGTTTTGATATTATTAAATATTACATTATATTGTATCGCTATTAAAGATATTAAATACCTTTGGAATCGATGAAATAAATGTGTGTTTGGGTATATTGGGGTCTGTAATATTTAAATAACAGCTTCACACCGATATCGCATAATTTTAACAATTTTAAGTAGAAGTCTATTGACACCCTGATAGACACTTATAGCCGTCGTCTTTAATACTATGGTCACTAGTACCAGTTATCGTTGTCGTTATCATGTAATATTACATATTAATATTATATACGTATATAATATTTTAATATATTAAAATATACTCTCTCGCTCGTGATCGTATAACACGTGACCTAAGACACACGACTCATTTAAAGAGTGATTTGCCTCTCTTACATTAATTGCTATAAGGTTATTCACAACCTGGCTACTAGAGCTTAAGATAAAATCTATAGAGCAATGATAATTTCTCACAAGATTGTTTCTACGACTCCGCGTTGTGAAAAGAGTCTTAATCTCCAAAGCTTTCTAGCAAAAGTTCCCGCAATTGAACTCGTAAATTACTTAATGTACACAGCAAATATCCAGATTCGTTTACAGAATTTAATGTTGCTTAACTGAAACACCTATCAGCATACTCAAACTGTTCATTTAAGTTAAAGCGAAATCCGTTTATTGTTTACAACAATTACTCTTAGTCTACTAATATTACAATGTCTGATCTTAATCGCCAAAGACGCTCACAATTTATATTTAGCTCCAAGAGACACTAATCAGATTGTAATCAGAATTACAATGTGAAACTTATGATTACAATCAACTACACTTTACACTTAAGGTATCTATTACACTGTGAATTTACTATGCAGAGTTGCTCTCAAGTTACGATGCGTTAAGATAACTTAACTTGGTGGAATGACCAATGATGACTGTTCAATTGGTCAATTCCAAATCCGTTGCAAGACTTGATTCGTAGCCCAGTGCTTAATTCGTTGAGTACGTAGATTCGATGTCCACGCTGGTCTTACGTTCTTTGCTTCTTCAGTCTCTTCTCTCTCGGCACGTGGTTAAACCCACAACCACTCAGTTCCAACTCCTCGCAGCCTCTCTGTGTTCCTCAAGATCTCATCTTATGTACCCACGCGGAGATTTCATCATATTACGTGCTAACGCTGCAATCTCTGCAATCGCGTCCGTTATAGCGGTAACGCGGTATTGTTGCAATAGTTCAAAGGTCACCCTTGTGGCTTGGTGGTTTATGACCAGCCAGATGGTCACGTAACGTAGATCCTTACATGGGAAAAACACCGCTACTCGACTTGTCCTTTCAGCATCTAACTTCCCAAGATTTCTCTTCGCTTCGCTTGGGCAATAAACTCCTTTCAAGAAAAGAACCACTTTCTGCTTCTTCACAATTAGTTCAGCAACTCGCATAATTATTACATACAGGTTATTATCTAACACACGCAATGTTATAAAAAATCAGCTTCGCTTCTCCTAAACTCAAACACCTGTGACAAACTTATACTCTCTAAATGAACACCTGTTCTATTACTTGTAAACACAAATTCTTGTGACGATAATTTCTAGCCTTACATTAAATATATGCTGTATCAGCTAAGTAAGTTCCCATATTATTTTCATAAATTTATCTAATCCGATTAGGAGGTCTCTTTATCAACATAATCTAATGAAGTTGATAACTCCATTAATTAATCACTTAATGATTTCGAAATTTATTCATAACACACTTGCTGTAAAAATTCACTATTGACTAGCCTGATGCAAAGAAGCGGCTTTATTTTTTATAAACTTGCGATTTTCGAGTTGGTTAGCATTGAAACGCTTCAAATTTAGCGCTGCACAGACATCTTCCGAAAAACGAAAAATCTGGGAAGAAAGCGGAAATGAAATCACGTTTGGAACGACACTGCGCATGTGTGACTCTTGCTGTATTTACATGCAAATGAAGCGATACGCTGTTAGTGAAGAGACTGAGGTACTCGCATTTTGGTATTTTAGCGTTAAGCTCAAATAACACGTTTGTCAACACTTACTTGAATGCACTATATTTTATAAATGAAAAAATACTAATATTGACAATGACTGGTATTTCGAGCTGCCCTGCTTTCTTGTTAAATTTCACTTCTGCTTTATAACTGTCTCACTGCCAAGGTATCTTTTGCCTGACGTCACAGCACTGAGTGTCATGGCGGGCGATAATATTTGTGACAGTACTAACGGCGCTTAATTGAAGTTACCGTATCACATAAAAGCATGCATCAAAACTGTTTTAAAAATTGGAAAATATATAATTCCGCCTACGCTTCGAAAGAAAATAACATAAAAACATAGTGTGATAGGACCTTCAGGATGTATAGTTGAGTGTGTCTTGTGTTTCTGCTCAAATTTCTTCTAGGCGTTTGGATAGTTATTTAATTACGTTACACACTTATTCAATAATAATAAAAACGGCTTTTTAAGCGAGTATATTTTCCAAAATTTGGTTTACCTTGGGATTTTTTTGTGATATCAGATTAACGCAGTTATTTTTATGAAGTAAATTTGACAAATCCGTGTTGCTCTTGTCGGAGATGTATATACAACCAAGTAGACCAGAGACAAAATTATCCTAATCAGCAAAGACATGGCTTATTCGGTAGCTGTTTAATGTTTCCTATAGAAGTGTAAATACTTTACAATTAAGTATAATTTTTTTACTGAACATATGTGCTCATTGAAGATTATTTCCGCAAAAAGACTCAATATTGCCAGCAAGTCCAAGAGACTATGGTTGACGATGGCGCCACATGTAATCTAAAATGGTGGTGCATATATCCATTTTTCTACAGCATAGCATTTTCTACCATCAAATAGTGTCTATTTGATGGTAATAAATTGCAGCATATTACGCAATGATGCAAATTGCAAATGATTAAAATACAGTCCAGCTTTGTAACTTGTCAAGGAAATTTTCCGAGCATGCTGCATGGCGGTATAGACTAAACTTGGCATTTTCTTAATAAACTGAAACAATATCCATAATTTTCAATATCAGCTCCTGACCAAATAAAATCTCTGTACCAATGAAAAGCTGAGCATTTTTCGAAACATTATTAGATTCTCAATACCAAAAGCACGGCTTTAATTAAGCTGAGCAAGATTGTGAAAATCTTGCACACGGATTGGGGAGACAACGAGAGTGATTGACGTGCTGCAGTTTCTTTGGCTCTTAGCTTGAGTAGTAGGCCACTGGAATTGCAACTGATTTTTTTTATTTGCACAAAACCCTTAAACTGTGCAATCTCCGTGTAAAATTCGTTCTGCTTTTTTAAAGTTTAATCATCGTGTAAGCGCACTATGCGTTATCGGTAATGCTGCTGAGATTTTCCTTCCTCCTGTGATAATCGTGATTCTATTTAGTCCCAATACTGTGGGAAAATTAAGAAATAGTTTGTAATAGGGTAAATGCTTTTTTCCTTGTTTGTAACGAAAAACGTGATGAGGCTACGCAGAAGAAAACAAATATTTTTTGCTCCTCTGTCCATCTGCGCTCTTTTAATCATTTATGTGATGGTCCATCAACAGCTTTTGTCAGAATTTTTTTCTTATGAGAAGAATCGCCTGTTTGTTGCAATTATTAGTGCTCCTGTCCGGGATTATCGTCGAAATTCCATCAGGAAAACATGGAAGACTTTGTGTGATTCTTATTCTGATGTGACTTGTGTTTTCTTCACTGATAAACTGGACAAATTTGGAAATAAGTTGCCAGAAAAAATGGACGCCATCTTACAAAAGGAAGCTGCCATATATGGCGATGTTGTTTTTGATTACCACACGCCTGGTGGACATAATTTTGCTAGACGGCTACTTTGGGCCATGAAGTGGGCAAGAGAACATTATGATTTTGAGTATTTTCTAAGACTGGATGACGATATGTATCTTCGTCTCGATCGATTATTGCTAGAACTGCCATATCGTCCAAAATCGAGATTGTACTGGGGATATTTGCATTGTACAAAAGGTATCAAAGTAATTCTAAGCACACGGATAAATATCTCTATGTACATACATAATTCATTCTTTTAATGTAGGTAAAATTCAAGTAAAATTTGGCTAACGGTACAGAGATGGGCACAACGATGCAGTTTATTAGCAACAACTGCAAGTAGTGCAATTACACACTTGCATTGTTTTTTAACTCGCCACAAGATGGCAGACAAAAAAATGCTCAGTCACCATAGCAATTCGGGCAGTGTGACGTTAGAAGCTGACGACAGCAGCACAACGAACATAGCAGCTGCGTGTGGCAAACACCATGGCAACCTGCTGCGTGAAATTCTTTTACATTTTTTTACAAATATCATTAGCGCACAAAAGGTTTATGTCCTGCATTTGCATAAGGTATTCCGGTTAGATATTTCATTAGCTGCTTGAAGATGTTGACTGTTTTTGTGTAAAGATGTTGACTGTTACTTGAGAAAAATGTTTTAGCAATAAAAACAGAGAGTTTCAACAATAATATTGTGATAAGCATCTCTTGTAATTAGTAAAATCAATTTAAAGTCGTTATACTTCACGTTTGGGCGAAAAATGTCGTCATCCGATTTCAATGCAATATAAACACTTATCCTGCTAGGTGCTTTGGAATCTTTATTTAACTTATAGGGCGAACTCTATAAATTAAATAACCCTCTCGCTATAACCTTCTCGCAAATTTACATGCGTATCTGAAAGTCAACAAAAGCCTGTAAATTAATTACATTTATACAATAAATGTAAACAACTCACACATTTTATAGTTTTATAGTATAATCCTATGGATTAAAACTAAAGCATCCACTTTAAATCCAATGACTAATTTTGCATAAACACAGTTAAAACAACATTAGAAAAACGGAACTTCTAAGCAAACGCAGCTTGCCTTTCAATATTTTCGATTGTATATTAAAGCGCAAAAAATGTTGTTCGAGGGTTGGTTCTTCCTTTAAATAGACAAATAACTTAACTACTTGACAAAAATCTGCGGGTACCAGATGAGAAGTGCTTCGTTTACTCAGTGAAACAGCATAAAACAGCTAATATATTTACCGAAAAAATGGCACCAAACCACAAAATGATCTTGACACAAAAATGTGTACATTACAAAGCTTTAGAACCCTGTAATGTGGGGCGGATCTCACAATCAAGTATGAGCAATCAGCGCTCTTATCGTTTGGTAGCGTGTGTCATACTACTCAGTTTTTACTCAACATATTCCTTGAACACAAAACGTGAAACTAATTTTATGCTGTTTTTATGATAAGATAACCCTTTGATATTAATAAATGTTGATAATATAAAATTAGTTCAAACCAAGCGCCAGCAGTTAATTTGTACCCAGGTACCCGTTCAATAAACATGTGTTGCTACACAACTCAAAATTTACAGGCTGGAAATACTCCCATAAAGTTTACATCGCCTACAAACATATCTCATTCCACAAAGTTAAATAGGATAGCAATAACTAAATCTAGTTACAAATACAAAGATATGCTAAGCTGGTCATTACAAACGACTCTTAATAGATCCATTTGCTGTTTTTACCTGCAAACACTCATTGTAACAAAATTAACGTACATTATGTAAAAAGTGAAATTTCTCAATGGCCAGCAAGTTAATCAGCCACAACAGTAAAACTTGTAATTGCTTTATTTGCAGTCGCATGAATAAACGATATTTGTGAAATGGCTGCTTAATTCAGCATCTTACATAAAATTAGTCATATGGGATTCCAAAATGTGAAATTTAAAAACATTAAATGTAAAATAAACAAATTACATCATATTCTGGAATTCTATATGATTCACGCTGGAATTCTATGTAACCCGATGAAGGAGAAAATTCTTTTCGAAAAATAATGTTCTTATTAACAGGAAATTTGTGGATTAACAATTTTGTGGATATACAACATTTCTCATCAAATTTTAGAATAAATGACCGGAACATTTTGCCATTGTCATTATCATCGTAGTACTACTGACATTAGTACTTTGCTCTACTTATTTACATTAATTAGTATATTGTATAATATTGGCCCATTATATCAGGTGCAATGGCATGCACAAGAGCACCAACTCGTCTTGACTCCTGAGATGTGAATCTTTTTAGCATATATACGGGTCAATGGCCTTTAACGTAGAAAGGTAAAAACACGTGTACAGCAACAAAAATTTACTCTGTTTTGTGAAGATATAAAAAAAATATATAAAAAGTTTGGCAGAAGGGATTAGATATATTTTCGTTACATTTACTCATCCAGATCACATTGTTAGACAAGCATTGAGTAAGAAACAAGCCTTTTCTTCAGTTAATCAATACTCGTCGATACTCGTGCAGCACAAAAATTTAAGCACAAACCAGCGCATCCCTAATCTTCTTGAGCCCCCGAGACGCCCATTCCCCGCGACACTGCCCCAACCCCCCTGCTCCCTCTCTCATTGAGCCTGTCATTTTACCTTGTATAGCATATTTTAACGTTTATGGTGACTGGGTTTTCAAAAAAAAAACTTATATAGTTCTTACCATAAAGAACCTAAGAACTCTACCTGCTAATAATATATTTTTATTTGCTGGTGTTTAATAAGGCGAATAATTTCTTGTTTATTTGGATAATATTGATACAATTAAATTGACCTACGTCATTATGAATCAGTATAAGTTGCCTTACGAAAATGACATTTTTTATACACGGTATACAGTTTGCGTTCGGCGTTCCACGAAAATCACGTTGGCTGATTGAATTGATTACGAAAATGCATTGTATGAATGCATTGAACTTAAAGAATCGAGGCATCTTCACAGGCAAGCCTTTTATTTAATCAAGATCTCGACATGTACGCTTGCTTGTCAACAGAGGTCTCTCTTTCATAAAAAGAGGCGCACAAATGCTCTATTTTAGGCATCGTCTGTAAAATTGCAGTTATGGAATTTCTGGCATTCATTCCTCTTGTTCCTCCTTTAGGATGCTCTTCTTAGGAATGTCAAATTGAGAGGTTTACACGTTTTTGAGAAATATTCTTATAGACAGACTACTAATTAACCGAGATAAACAAAGTTTTTCATTTTCCAACTTGTTGCAAAAGATATACAATGAATTTCAGTCTTAAGCAGTATATTTCAAAGATAAACAACTAATTTCATTAGCTAACCTAAACATTACCTAAAATGTACATCAAAAGATAGACAGTTGCTTTTACTTTTCCATAATGTGCTGTAAAACGTATTTCATGTTTCAACGAATTTCTCTTTTTATTGAATGTAATTTTGAAAAGTGCTATTGTAATTATCTTTAAGGAGACTGCAATTAAGGAGATAGTCAATGCAGTTCAATGTCTTTACAATTTATTATAAAAACGTATTCAAAGAGTTTTAGTTTTTGAGTATTTTTGACATAAGTGAGTATCATGATATGAATATACTCCTGCTGTTTACATGTGCGTGTGTATGTATAATGCGAGCACACATGTACAAATTATCTGTCTTTACAAAATTACTCCAAATTTCATTGTGGGAATTGCAGCTCCATTGATTATTGCGTGATTATTACAATACCACCGCTGCCGCCGCCTCAACAATGACAACGGCAACGACTGCAGCTAGAGCTACAACTATGACTGCTGCAACTGCTTGTATTTAATGTGTTTAGACACTTAGCAGAAACAAGAAATATGTTGTCTAGCTCTTGATAACAAGTTCGAGAAATGTCACAGCACAGCCACACGTTCCTTAGCCTTGTGGATCCTACAGATGAAGAATATAATATACTTTGCTGATAAGAGAATTAATTACAGACGTGTAAACACCACCTCAGCAACGGGTCACCTTATTTGTCAACACTACATCAGCCTACATCGCGTGTACCCAGAGCAGATATCGAAATTCTGGATGACATGCTCTGGCCGTCCACGTAATGACAATACTATTGATCCAATACCCGGGTACTCGGATATGTGTAGATTTCCACCTGGGCCATTGGTGCCATTTCCACTTGGGACGATAGGACCGTGTCAAAACACAACATTTAGCTGGTCTGAAATGTGGCAAGGAAAGGAAAATAATGCAAGGCAAAGAACTGAGAAACCTGCATGGCTGAGGCAGGAAAATGACTTTACTTAAACAATATGGCGGCAGTGAAAAGTGCAATTTTTTTACTCGAATCCAAATTAACTGAAATGATGATTATTAGTTTTTAATGTACCAGTTTAACGTCACTTCTGACAGCACTGTCATTACTGAAAATGGTAGCGGCTTAAACATAATCTGTTTACATGTCATTCTTTTCTGGAACATTTGAAACTCTACCTTTAACTCCTTCAAGACCGCACCATAAGACCTATGACTTTTTTGCTACTGTATGAGCACAGACATAACTAAATGATTACAAGCTGTGTACTGCTCTATTCAACAGAATCTCAGCTATTCATCATGCTAGTTTGTTTAAACATCAGAAAGTGAATTAATTGAATCAAATAAAAAACACGCCCTTTTTAGGCACTCAAACTTAGACTATTGAGTAGCTTCATCTGGTGTACACTTGAGTGATCGTACACACTATTTTACTGACAACCTTCCTGCTACAGCCAATGAGAACTGCGCTAAACAGAATTACAGGAAAAATTAATCGATCAGCCAAGAACAAATTAATTTCGTTTCAGCTTTTAACATTTCTCCTTAAAAATAGGGTAGACTTGAGACTAAAGAGTATTGCGTCAGGATAGTTGAAATTTTCACACAGGTTGAAAAATTGGCAAGGACAAAAAGAGAAGAAAATGTAGTTTCCATGAAGCTTGTGTGTATGTAATTAAATTAAAAGAAAATATTCCAGAAATAAGATTAAAGGGGCATTTGCAACATCTCTTTTGCAGTAGTTAGATCTAAGGTGTCCATGTGCTTCTTATATTTCAAAAATGGCTGCCACACATAACAATCCGGGTGATGCAGTTATTTTATTGGTTCCCCCAAAATATTTACTATAAAAACAAAAAGCAAATTATTTCATCATTTGGACTTGGAGAATTCAAATAACTGTTATGGCAGATGGCTTTGCTTTACCCACACGTCACTGACGGTTGTCGTTAAGACGCATTACTGTAATGCACTTAACCTTTGCCGTGCAGCAACTGTACGTGTTTAAAGGCTTATTTCTTTATTGTTTTTGGCAGATGCACTATGCACTTTAATTTTCATTTAGCTATTTTTGTGTCACCTTGGATTTACTTCAGTATGGTTTTAGATATGAATAATAATTGTACTTTACTTTAGCAGCAAAATAACATTTGTACTTTGTAATTAAGCTGTGCCCAAGTTTGACAGTTTTGACTTTGCTGCTCTTTAATGTGATCAGATGGTCCTCCCTGAGTCAGATGGAGAATTTCATTTTAAAATTAACAACTTGGTTGCGCCTTACTTCTATTATCTAATTTACAATGTACCATTGATAAATCCTTTGTAGATGAGCACGTGTAGTATAGTTACCCTGTACGGAGTTTATTACCAGCACTTACAAAAACAGGGAACAAAATACACACGCACGAAAAATAACTAACTAAGTAACAGCACTACACCCGAGGAGCACCTGCGTCAGAAGTCTCCGGCTGTAGTGACCTCTACACGCTTTTATACTGGCACTCCAGGTCAGCTGGCTTCTCACACTACCTGTAGGCCTAAACAAGACGTCAGGACCTACAAGAAACAGGTGAATCGCTGCTGACGTGGAAAGAGGGCGTGCAGAGGGCTCTACACCTGACCCGACACAGGTGTCTGCATAACAGTATTATAGTCGGGTCAATATTATTATCAAAAAATGTATAGTTATATAGATAAGATTTATTTATTTACACATATACAAAATTACATATTAAATGTATATAATACAAAACATTTGCAAGTATGGCTTTAAGATAAAAAGAAATCTATCTAAATATTTGTTCAAATTGTTACAGTGCATATATGGAATTGGAACTTCGAAGTCAATACAACCGTCCCATTTTCACATATTGTCTAATAAAGGTTTACATATTGAGTAAAAGCCCAAAACATGAAAATGGTATTATAAGGCAATTAACAAACCATCATATAAATATCTTATAGTTATACTACATTAATACCAAGTTAAAAACATTGAATTGTATGATATTGTTACTCTGTTTGTTACCCGACATATTTGAATGTATGTTAGTTTTCGATAATGACGTGCAAACTTATAGAACCAGACCACATACAAAATTTCACAGTGTCTGCAATATAAAATGCCTGATCTTTCCTTGCTCTAAATTAGTTACAATTTCTGTCAAAGTATCATTTACTCAAACATGGATAAGAGATGATTTATTAGCAACATCCATTAATAACAACAAGGTAATTTCAAGTCAAAGAAAGCAACGTAAATGCCGGACTGTTAATACTAAAGAGCAGACAAAAATAATCCGTTGTCATTGAGTTTTAACGATAACAGGGTTGGTGGCGGGAGATTGATATTAGAGGGACAATTTTTGTCTTCAGCAAACAAATCACTTCAAAGAATTACCCTTTCATATGGAGCCATGTTTGCCCATGTGATTACAAATTTTCTGTCTTCTTCAAACAGCCATTATTATCACCCAGGTGTGTCTTTGTTTGTGATGGCAAAAGAAACTGCTTTTTACTCCTGTGTTTTCAATAGAAATTCTTTAAAATGTTTTTAAAGCTAAAAACTCAATCTCACTTATTGTGCTTATAATCCTTTTAGTTTTATCAAAACATCGCATTTCCCAGGTGGTTATATTATTACAAGCTTTACTTCAAAGAGAAAACACAATGGCATGTCTGACAGTATAATTGATCACAGGTTAAGCAAAAACGAAACTGGTCAGCAAATGTATTTGTGACTTTACAGTCAGCAGACCAGGATGTAGAAAACCACACTGTGTTGCGTCTTGCTAAATTAATGATCACGAATCAATTACATTTAAAATAATATAGTACTTTCGTATAAAACAGTTTAAAGTTTCTCTTAAGCAATAAGTTATGTTAAACGTGAGTTAAGATGAAATCTTATGCAAGAAGGAGGCTGTTATACCAGAAAACTAAGCAATAATGGGAAATGTTTTTACTTCACACTCCTTTGTAGAAAAGCTTATGTCAATTTTCCTGGAATGTCGTTCACTATTAACAGTCTTGTCTGCATTTGCTCAGCTTTGTTCTGTTAACTCTTTCGCAGGTGTGGAATGCGAGCTTTTGAAATTTAACAACCTTGTATTCACTCTGCTTTATTTACTTAACTCTTTGCCCAGGCGTCTTTTTCTTAGTTCCCAGGCTAATGTATTGACACAAGATCTTAGCTTAAATTCAGAATTTTTCACATCTTCAGCACAAAGGACGAAAACTTGTTTTAAAATAAACATTGCAGCATCTTTCAAAGCTCTTTGTGTTGAATGATTTTGAACGAACGTTAATGTTTACATTGTAAAGTAAATAAAACTGACAGACCGGTGACTTTTCAAGGATTAAAATAGAATATTTTTCTGTACAGAATTTTTAGTATAAAAGCATAAAGCTTTTAGAAAAACCACAACATCAGGTGTGACTTCAACATAATTATCACCATGATCACAGTCACCATCATCATCATCAGCAGCAGCTGCAACAATAGCAACAGTAAGAACAACAACGACGATGACAAGGACGACGACAACAACAACAACAGCAACAAAAACAACAACAACAACATCAACAAAAACAACAACTATATCAACGGCAACAAGATAAACAACAACGACAACAACAACAACAACAACTCCCTTTGGAGCGTGTCTTAAGAGGTCTGGATGCAATTCAGCGTTTTGCCGGGATTACAAGTTTCTAATGCGAATTCTGGAGAAAATTGTTGAAGGTTAAAATCGTATTTTGTAGGGCTGTGTGATTGTCGTTTTGTGATCAATTCAAATACAAGATTTATAAATAAGCAGCCCTCCTATGTACAGACAGCGCCTCTCGAATGGTTTGGTATTTGGCATTTTATGCTATAATTTGTTAATATTTATATTTAATTTGTTAGTCAGTTTTGGGACAGATTCTGTAGTTGATATTAGTTCCAGTTAACATGGAAAACATAAACTGTGATGCTTCATATTAATACTGTAAAGCTTATAACAAACTTAGATACGCTTCCAGTAATTGCTAAATCTCTACCTGGTGCTTGTGTTACATCTCGTGTTTTCAAGAAAGTGCCTCACTTGTTCTTGCTAAATTTTCAAAAATATTTTGCTCATGTTTTACCCTCTTAGAGTGTCGACCAAATTGATTACGTTTTTTAACTTTGGGATCTGTTTTATTAATGTGGGAAATTTAATTTTAATAGAATCAAAATTTAAAATTAAATATAATTTAATTTTCAAGTTCGTTTTCTTTCTGCAAAGATTTCTGCGTTATACGCTAAACAATCGCCAAAAGTTCGCCAAACAATTTATGAAAGAGTTATATGAAGGAAATGTGCCACCTTTGGACATAGTCACATGTCATTAATAATAATTATTTACAAGAAATACCTCGACATCCATATTGGTGGTCAAAGGGGAGAAGGCTTAGCAAACTTGAAGTGATAAAGTGATTTATTCTCTTCTTTAATTAAGGACAGAAATATGTCATCTAGTTTACTATTTAAGTAAAGTATTGCATGAGGTCGTAGTTCAGGTCCTTATATTTCGACTTGGAAGCATTTGACACTATACAAGCTATCAGGTATCCTAGCGGCCTGGTTTGATTTGTCATAAATTAATTGTCACTTTCTTTGTTAATTGTACGTTTTGCCTAAGTTTTAATTACTATATTTTTCACCTTCTTGTAGAAAGGCAGAGTAAAATTAGAAACAGCAAATTTTGATACAAGTTCTGTCGGACAGGGCTTTGGTCTTTCAAGCTTTAAAAGCCGCTTTAAGAATAATGGCGTCTACAGAAAGTAATTCAACTTCAAGCTATTGCTACTTTTGGTATATTTTTGCGAATTGAGAAAAGCCCTGGTAACGGGTAGGTGTCACAAAAAGAATGTTTTAGAGTGTTTTTATTTTTTACAACTAATTACTGTCCAATTTTCACATTTCATGCCGTAGTTTAGACGTCATAGATGCGTTTTACCAGAAAGCAAATTTGGAAGAAAAGCGTATTTGTTTACGAAAATCAGCTGTAGCTCTATTACTAACATGCCACGAAATGGTCCACGTCACGGAACAATTTTTAAAATTAAAAATTCAATTCTCATTGTTGATTATTATAATCCCAAATTTTCCTGGAATTATTTTGGTCACTTTATGACTGGGTTGTAATAGCTTTTCGTAACGTAAAAAAGGAACTCAGATTTGAATCATTGACAATTATAATCCAATTCAAGACCATTTATTTTCATAAGGACATACAAGAGTCACATAAATGTGAGTGTAATGAACAAACCTGAACAGCTTTTCACAACATACAAGTCCATTCTAGTTTTTGTAATGCCTGCTGGTTGTATTACAATTTCAATCGAAATTATGTGCAATTAATAAACACATACGAAGTATTTTACAGTTTGAATAACAAACGGGATGTGTGAGCAAGTTTAAAGAAGTTCTACATCTTTCAAATTTTAACAAATTCTATGGCATAGGACACAAGTTCAGTTGACGTGCTCTAAGCTCAGCACACAATGCAGGTCTTTTATTTTGACCATAACTGTAACAAAAATTAAGCAGGTCTTATTATCCTGCAATAACAATTTATTGTAGCTTATATAGGTTCTTAAAAGGAAGAAAATATTTGGTAGTAAGATGGTCAACTTGTGCAAATAGATTGCGCTTAAAAAGTAAAAGAATTTTGCGTCTATTAAAAATGTTCAAGCAAACATTATTGGCGCCATATTTCTAGTGCTCAAGGATTTGAGGCGGAGTTAAAAAGCTGTCATGGTGAACAACTCCAACACGTCAGTTTATAGGCGTAACTTTCAGATGCGTGAAGACGAGACAACTCAAGCAAATCATTTGCTTTTCAGTCTTGCTATAAGCGCGAGCAGTGCTCCAGGAAAAAAACGCAAGAATTTTTAGTGAAGTGTTTTTAATGAATACTGATTTTGAGTGCAAAATGTGTGATTTTGTTAGAAAAGTGAAAATTTTGGTTTCTGTGCGAAACAATTTCTTCTTTGCACTTAACCACAGAAGTAACCACGCTCTAGTCTTCCATTTTGTCTAATAAATAGATTGTGGCTGCAAGGTGATTTAAAAAGGGAATTGTGGCACTTCATAAAGCAAGTTTTAAATTAACGTTCGTTCAGTAAAAGGGAAAAAGCGCCTAAGTTGTAAGCAGCTACAGTAGCTCAAGTTCCTTCGTGACGTCATCCGCATGATTTGTCTGGAATATGGCACGGAGTATAAATTTGCTTTACAAGGATTATGTCAGGCATCAGCAATCTAATTCTGTCTTTATAGCTGTGCTGCATATGTTTTAGGGTAAGTGTTAATCTTATGAGCAATCATTTTAAATCACTTACTTTGTTTTGCATAAATGGGTGGTGTAGGGCTGTGATCTATCATGACACGTTAATATTGTTTGGTCGCCTGTAAGGCCTGATTCCAGTTTAGGGAATTTTAAGGCACTCTCGGATCGCCCAAATTAGAAATACCACTGAAATAAGGGATCCAATAGTAAGTTGCGTCCTTTATCTACAAACTGAGGCAAAAATAGTTGAAACATACCGCCTATTAATAAACAAAAACAACTTTTATAAACTAATGAAAGTTTTCGTGAAATATTTTTGTTTGGGGGCTACCAAAGCACGGTATTTTTATCTTCTACTGCGCGCCACAGTCTAGCAAGTAGCAACAAAAACAAAGAAAAATCAAACTGTAAACTTACTGAAAAGTTAGAAAGAGCTAGAAACAGATAATTCTGCTGCCGTCTTCCTCCTAGCGTGGGCTGCCTACAGTAAGCCGCGTCACCTATAATCAGCACAGCTTCTCACAAGCCGTTTTGAGCAGTTTATAGTGAGCCTTGTTGTGAAATAAGTTTGAGCATTAATTTCGTTTGCCATAAGGCTTCTAGCATGTTTCTGGTTTTTACATTACAAAATTCAATTACATTGTAAGAATTCATAACAGATTCGTGATTTAAGTCCGTTTCTCAGAAAACAGTCTAACAGTATCCCAGGATCTCTCAATAGTCTCCCAGAGAAAACCCCTTACCAGAAAAAATAACTGCATTTCCTAGAAAGATATTTAGCAAAAAAATGTAAGGTTCTCAACTCTTACATCTTTTTTATAGTAGGACAAAGCCTTCGATTTCTCTTTCTCTGTTTACTTCTCTCTCTCTCTCTCTCTCTCTCTCTCTCTCTTCTCTCTCCCGCTCACCCTCTCTTTCTCTCTCTCTCTTTCTCTCTCTCCTCATCTTCTCTCTCCCTCCCATTCTTTATCTTTTGCTTTTTTTTCCTTTCACCCCATTCTCCTCCTGTTATTTTCCTCTATTTACACATCGGCCCTCTCTCTTGCTTTTTATCGTTCCTTTTCTGTCTGCTTTCCACAGTGTTAGTTATCTGCAGTGCTATGATGAATGACTATCAGATATCAGTGTCATTAAAAAAATGACGCATTGTTTAAGGGGTCAACATTGTTCTTCTAAAGTTTATTGCTGTTTTGGAAAATATTCTGTTTTGAAACATCCTTGGAACAATTTCAAGTTGTCAATTGGTTAAAATTGCTTTCTCAAATTAATTTGCATTGCATCAACTGACGTCTATAATCTCTTCAGATTCGATTGACATTCACAAAAGTTGAAATAAAGTTTAATAGATAATAATTATAAAAAATGAATGCTTTGTGAACTATAGTATACAGATTTGTGAATATCTTGGGACGTCTTTGGGATATGAAGTACTACCATGAGAGGCCCTTTTTGTACCAAATTTTAGTTTCCAGTCTATTTTTGCGCAATGATTACACACACCTGTTAGAATATACGATAATGGACCTATAGCTTTCGAGGGTAGCAAAATATACCGCTTTTGCAGAATTTGATGAAAACGTGTGAACGACCTCAACATAGTAATAACAGCTTTATTTTTAGCCCAGTTGTGTACGACAGTATCACCAGTACACTCTGATACGTCTTCAGCAGAGCTGCACTAGTTTAATTTTTTCACGGGGAGAGGCATAAATGTAGTTCCTAAATGGCGTCTCCCGCAAGAGACAAAAAAGCTAATTACTCATTAATTAGACAACGTACTGCTAAAAAATTTCGCCAAGTTTTTCACGGGGAAGGCAGCTATAAAATAAGTTCAACTTCATTTTCATGATAATCCCTCTTTAAAGCACAAGAAAAACTCTGTACTTTCACACAGCTTAGAAATCCTTTTAAAACGAACGAAACAACATTAGAAAACAAACGAAAAATCCTTTCAGTACGATATATGCACAAAATTGCAGTAAACCAGTATAATTTTTTAAGACGATTTTGCTGAACCCTACTTCAGGTACCCCTTTTCTTGTCCTTTAGGCAAAGTCAAAACTTTATGTTGCTAAGGGGGCCAAAAGTAACTTCTGCTCTCTTTGCAGGGCAATATTAAGCAGGAAAAGTGGTACAGATTCACGCTCCTTTGTACAAAATTATTTCTTTTAACTTCTGTCTGTATTTGCTCTGCTTTATTTCCCAACTCTTTTGCAGGTGTGGAACGCAGGCTTTGAATTCACGGGGCTTTATTTTCCCAACTCTTTCCCAGGTGTGGAGCGCAGGCTTTGAATTCACAGGGCTTTATTTGCTTAACTCTTTCCCAGGTATGGAACGCAAGCTTGGAAAGTCAAGTGTGTAATCGGTTCGCTTTGTTTGCTTAACTCTTTCTTTGTGAGGAATTTTAGCAGACCACGCATTGAAAGATTTTCATCATTTTTCTGTGAAATTTTAAGTATTATAATACTCGTGGCACATTTCGCAAAGCCCTAAATTGCAGACCACTTCAGAGCCTCCATGCACACAAAAGTGCAGCTTAATGGATTGTAAAGTATTCGAGGTTCACTCAAAATGAAAGATGTAATGTTGAACAATTACATCTGGAAATTTATAATGCCGGAAATAATTATCCTGGCTTTTTGAAATTTACAATCTTTGTGTCAAATTCCACAAAAGCCCTAAGTTGCAAACCACTTGAGACAACCTCCCTGCTCACAAAAGTGCAGCTTAATGGTTCTCAACATCTTGTGAAGTATTTGAGTTAGACACAAAGAAAGATTTTAATCGTATATATTAAGTCTACCGATATGGGCTTAATATATAAGATACGAGGCTACAGCTTCGACGGCGTTTGTGGTAATCTATATATACATCAAACGAAAGGTCTAGTGTCGTGCCATTGGGGGTTTATTTTTCGAATCTAGCCCACCGGGACGAACGGGGGGCAAAAAACCTCCAAAAATGACCATTTTCGGCCGTTTTTTGCAAAAGTTATACGTCTGAGACCTGGAGAACGGGAATGGGCCATGGGTGGTGCTGCCTGTGGATAGTAGCCATGTTTAGAAATTGCGACGGGGCCACGGCGTCCCATAAGGGGCGTTTTCCTGGACCCAACTCGCGATTTTTTCCAAATTTTGATCAAACTGCATGCGGAAAACTTTCTAGCGGCGCCTGGTGAAACTCTTAAAATGAGATATATAGCTCTTTAGGAAGAGGAAGAACAGGGCTACACGATGATGTGGGCCGTGCTTTATAATACGTCCACAGCGAGGAGAGCCGAAGAGTTAATTAGATGTTGTATTTTCGGCAATTTTCGCTAAGAAAACTGCTGATGCAAAGCCATTGTTCTGACGTCATCCATTATACTCGGTCTATAAGCTTATAACTTTAATTCAGTAAAAGCTGCCGCTGCTGGCTTTGCGTTATAAATGAGGACTATGCGTATTTTTGATTATACGTGTATTTATATGAAAAATTTTTTGCTGGGCCTTTGCTAGTCATATATATTAATTCTGATGGTATATATATATATATATATATATATATATATATATATTTATATTTATTTATTTATTTATTTATACATATATAAGATTCGAGGCTGCAGCTCCGACGACGGCACCATTTGCGGCGATCTCAAACGAAAGGTCTCGATCTAGTTTCGTACCATTGGGGGTTTATTTTTCGAATCGGGCCCACTGAACTCTCGGGCAGGAGATATGTAGCTCTTTAGAAAGAGCAAGAACTGGGCTACACGATGATGTGGGCTATATTTTGGTACATGTCCGCCAAAAGGGGTACCGACATGTTAATTAGATGTTCTATTTTCCGTAATTTTCGCTTGGAAAACTGCTCACGCAAAGCCATTGTTGTGACGTCATCTATTGTACTCTGTCTGTAAGCTTATAACTTTAATTCAGTAAAAGCTGCTGCAGGCTTTGCGTTAGATGAACAGACAAACACTAGGTAGGACGTTCGCGTATTTTTGATTATACGTGTATTTATACGCAAAATTTTTTGCGGGGCTTTTGCTAGTCTATATATTAATTCTCTCGGTATGGGCCTTATATGTATATAAGATTCGAGGCTACAGCTTCGACGGCGGCACCGTTAGCGGCGATCTATACATCAAACGAAAGGTCTCGATCTAGTGTCATGCCATTGGGGGCTTATTTTTCGAATCGGGCCCACCGCGAGGAACGGGGGGCGAAAAACCTCCAAAAATGGCCATTTTTCGGCCGTTTTTTGCAAAACTATTACCTCTTATTTCTGAAGAACGTTGCCGGCCATGGATAGATAGCCCGTTCAGCGGTGGGTGTAGTAGGCATATTTAGAATTCGCGAGAGGGCCACGGCATCCCGCAACGGGCGTTTTCCCGGACGCAACTCGCGATTTTTTCGAAATTTTGACCAAACAGCATTCGGGAAAAACGTTCTTGCGGCGCCTGGTGGGACTCTCGAAACGAATTACATAGCTCTTTAGAAAGACCAAGAATAGGGCTACACAATGGTGTAGGGTATGTTTTAGTACACGTCCTCTAAAAGGAGTACCGACGAGTTAATTAGATGTCCAATTTTTGGCAATTTTCGCTTAGAAAACTGCTGACGCAAAGCCATTGTTCTGACGTCATTCATCCATTATACTCTGTTTAGGTAGGATGTTTGCGTATTTTTGATTATAAGTGTATTTGTATGCAATTTTTTTGCGGAGCCTTTGCTAGTCTCTAATAATTTTGTATGGAATTTAATAATGATTGATAAGCCTGACAATAATAATCTCGCTTTTTGAAGTGGTTCAGCAAATTTATACAACACTCTTCGCAGCGCGAGAACTACTGGGTAATGACCAACCTTGGAAACGATTTCTATGAAGTAAATCAATAATGAAGTAATGAGGCCTAAATACAACAACAGCATAACAACTTTGCAACATTTGGATATTTGAAGAAACTTTTTTGGCACAAGTGTTGACTCTTGTTGCTTGCCACTGTCGTTTTTAACAATAACTGTGTTATCATTATTTTTGTCCTTGTCGCTGTTGCTCCACGTTTACCTGTCACTTCAGTTACTGTTGTTGTTGTTGATGTGCTGGTAATGATGATGATGACGATGACGATGTCACTCTGCTTTTCTTGCTGTTTCTGCAAGCTTTATACCTTTATACTAATAATTTTGCAAGAAAAAAATCCCCGTTTTTTTCATTTGAAACAAACTAATGTTGAGGGAAGGCTAGAGAGCAGCTTAATCTTTTCCCACGAAATCTTATGCACTTTAATATAATCCCTGAAAAGGATGCGGTCTATCAGCTTTATTTGCTTAAAAGTTTTGATGAAATGAGGATTGTTAGTCTTAAGGTGTTTTGCAAGCATCTATAATCTCTTAAACTTCTTACAAATTTTCACTCAAACTTCCTTGTTGGGCGGCTGTAAGGCAATGAGAATTATTTTTCAGACTTGAATTATCAGGAGATTATTATTACATTATATTAATGTAATACTATATATCAACCTAAGCCGGTTGATACCTATATCTACCTGTATGGGCTTAATATATAAGTTTCGAGGCTACAGCTCCGACGAGGGGGGGGGGGGCATTTGCGGTGATCTATATATACATCAAACGAAAGGTCTCGATCTAGTGTCGTGCCATTAGGGGTTTGTTTTTCGAATCGGGCCCACTGAACTCACGGAAGGAGATATATAGCTCTTTAGAGAGAGGAAGAACAGGGCTACACGATGATGTGGGCTATATTTTAGTAAATACTAGTCATTACCTACTGACTGTCGGTAAATAAGTGCAGTTGTTGTGACTGTCAGTAAATAAGCGCGGTTGTTGTGACTGTCAGCAAATAAGTGCAGTTGTTGTGACTGTCAGTAAATAAGTGCAGTTGTTGTGACTGTCAGTAAATAAGTGCAGTTGTTGTGACTGTCAGCAAATAAGTGCAGTTGTTGTGACTGTCAGTAAATAAGTGCAGTTGTTGTGACTGTCAGCAAATAAGTGCAGTTGTTGTGACTGTCAGCAAATAAGTGAGGCTGTTGTGAATGTCAGCAAATAAGTGAGGCTGTTGTGACTGTCAGCAAATAAGTGCGGTTGTTGTGACTGTTAGCAAATAAGCGAGGCTGTTGTGATTGTCAGCAAATAAGTGCGGTTGTTGTGACTGTTAGCAAATAAGTGCGGTTGTTGTGACTGTCAGCAAATAAGTGAGGCTGTTGTGACTGTCAGCAAATAAGTGCGGTTGTTGTGACTGTCAGCAAATAAGTGCGGCTGTTATGACTGTCAGCAAATAAGTGAGGCTGTTGTGACTGTCAGTAAATAAGCGCGGTTGTTGTGACTGTCACAAATAAGTGCGGCTCTTGTGACTGTCAGCAAATAAGTGCGGTTGTTGTGACTGTCACAAATAAGTGAGGCTGTTGTGATTGTCAGCAAATAAGTGAGGCTGTTGTGACTGTCAGCAAATAAGTGTGGTTGTTGTGACTGTCAGTAAATAAGTACGGTTGTTGGGACTGTCAGTAAATAAGTGCAGTTGTTGTGACTGTCACAAATAAGTGAGGCTGTTGTGATTGTCAGTAAATAAGTGAGGCTGTTGTGACTGTCAGTAAACAAGTGCAGTTGTTGTGACTGTCAGCAAATAAGTGAGGCTATTGTGAATGACAGCAAATAAGTGAGGCTGTTGTGACTGTCACAAATAAGTGAGGCTGTTGTGATTGTCAGTAAATAAGTGAGGCTGTTGTGACTGTCAGTAAATAAGTGCAGTTGTCGTGACTGTCAGCATATAAGTGCGGTTGTTGTGACTGTCAGCAAATAAGTGCGGCTGTTGTGACTGTCAGCAAATAAGTGCAGTTGTTGTGACTGTCAGCAAATAACAGCTGTTGTCAGCAAATAAGTGCGGTTGTTCAGACTGTTATTAAATAAGTGCGGTTGTTGCGATTGTCAGCAAATAAGTGAGGTTGTCATAAGATAAGTGCTGTTGTCGTTATTGTTTGTATATCAGTGCAGTTGTCAGTAAATAGAAGCAGTTGTCAGAAAAGACTACAAGAAATAAGAATAATTTCAATGAAGGATATGTGCGTGATATTAAACCACAAGAAAACCCTCAACTTATGTAAAGCTTTAAAAATTCACCTTAAAATTTTATACCACTTACATACTGCCTTTTTGCATATTAGACTTGCGTCTTCAGTAACCCTGTATAAAACATGTAAATTTAAACTCCCGCTACATTGTCGATAAGTTATTTGAAACAAGTTTAGATAACACTAAGTAAAGTTTGAACGAAAATTATCAGAGCATTCGTAACTTGTCAATAAGATTAAATATACGTTTTTGGCTAATGAGTTGCGCACCCTGGAGGTGAGTTAGCGACATTTTACCAATTGGTGACAGCATTTTAAATGATAAATAATAATTTTCTTTTCTAGTTACATAATTCTTTGAAGCAAGTAAGAGAAATACTAAGTAATATGATTTTGCATAGAATGTTTTTTGGGACATAGTTTCACATTTACTTTTCTTTCCCCGATTTACGCGTTTGCGTAAGTGACGTCATGTAATGGCGTGACCGGAACAGTGTCGCGGGAAGTTAAAAATAAAAACAAACTAAAACTCCTTTCAGCGTGAGTACGATCTACGCATAAAATTGCTATAAAGTAATACAATTTCTTAAGGCGATTTTTCTAAAACCTACTTCAGGCACCCCTTTTCTTTAAGGCTTTTATAAGAAAGATTAAAAACTATTATCAGTATGAAAATTAAAACTTTATTACGAATCCGCCAACGAAAATTTTGCTTAGTAGTAAAATAAATCTGATTCTAAGCTACTGTCATGTAAACCTTGTTTCGTTCTTAGAGCATAGAAATCCGCAATGAGTTGATTATTGCTGTATTAGGGATCATCATATAATTAAAAGTACGTAGGTACTTTCGTTTACAACAGTTTAAAGTTTCCGATAGGACAGACCTACATTAAGCACCACTCTTAAATCTAAGGCCAGAATGCAAGGTAATAATGAGAAATAGTTTTTGCTTCGCGCTTCTTTGTAGAAAAGTTTTTGCCAATTTTTACGGGAATGTGACAGACTATTGTTAATCCTGACTGTATTTGCTCAGCTATATTTTGTCACAGACGTGGAACATTGGCTTTCGTGTGCCACAACAAGAGCACGCGTTGCGTAGTCATCGTTCCTCGCAACCAACTGACGCTTGATACCTGTTTGCTTGAGAGAGTGTGCCACAACAAGAGCACACGTTGCGTAGTCATTGTTCATCACAACAACTGATGCTTGGTACGTGTTTGCTTGAGAGACTGTGCCAAATCAAGAGCACCCATTGCATAGTCATTATTCATCACAACCAACTGACGCTTGATACCTGTTTGCTTGAGAGAGTGTGCCACAACAAGAGCACACGTTGCGTAGTCATTGTTCATCACAACAACTGATGCTTGGTACGTGTTTGCTTGAGAGACTGTGCCAAATCAAGAGCACCCATTGCATAGTCATTGTTCATCACAACCAACTGACGCTTGATACCTGTTTGCTTGAGAGAGTGTGCCACAACAAGAGCACACGTTGCGTAGTCATTGTTCATCACAACCAACTGATGCTTGGTACTTGTTTGCTTCAGAGAGTGTGCCACAGCAACGTTTGCTGTAGCACTGGCATCATCTTGGGGGAGAGGCAGTCTGACGTCATCATAACCAACTGATGCTTGGTACCTGTTTGCTTGAGAGAGTGTGGAACACAACAAGAGCACCCATTGCATAGGCATCGTTCCTCGCAACTAACTGATGCTTGGTACGTGTTTGCTTGAGAGAGTGTGCCACAGCAAGAGCACCAGTTTCGTAGTCGACGTTCATCACAACCAACTGACGCTTGATAGCTGTTTGCTTGAGAAAGTGTGCCACAACAAGAGCATCCGTTGTGTAGTCGTCGTTCGTCGCCAAAGTAACGTACGCCTGGTCGCTGATGCCTTTTACAGGAAAACTTTTATTCATCCACTCTGCAACATTTTTGTTACATTACTGTTCTTATCAAAAATATCTCCTCTGCCTATATTCCGAGGAAGCCATCGACTTCGCTTGGTTTCTAAACTTACGGCGCGATAATTACGTATGCTGACTGGACTGTGAATTCGCAGTTTGTCCTTGACCTGGTCTGAACGGTAGCTGTCTGTTCACTGGACAATAATTGTAGCTACGAAGCCTCAAGCTGGAGTATTGCTTTATTTAAGTCAGCTTTATTGCTTTGAAACATTTTCTCTGCAAACGTTTTTTAATTGTTCCTTTTTAATAGAATTCAAACGACCCTTGGATTAAATCTTGACTAAAATGCTACCATCGGCCTACGAATGACCTCACGTAGTTGCCCGCCTTTGTTTTTGAAACTTACCGTGGAGCTGACATTAAACTGTAACTACTTTTTTGTAGTGTTATCGTTTAATCTGTAAATTAAGAAAAGCATAGTAAAGTTTGAGCCTAATAAGTTGAAAGAAAATGGTGTAGCAAAAAATACTCAAATCAAAATACATAGCTAATTAAATAGTAAAAATGTAACCTAAAGTATTATAGCACGTTTTCTGACGTGTGAACGCAAATTTAGAAGTACAAAAAAAAGGAGTGGTGTAATTATCTTAATTACTTACATCATTGCAGCATATAGTTGGTTCAAAGAGGAAAAAATGCAAATATTTGGCAACACAATAACAAAAATTAGCGCCTTAATTCACACATTAGGCTTTGCACGTCAGTGACTACGCATGCACCTTTTACTTGCCTTATACTACTGACACCTGGTGTTTGAAATTCACGAAAAATCCTCACACTAACTATATCTCAATAATTTGAAGCCAAACACAATCACTGAATCTGAATAAGTTGCTTAAGTTTAAACTATTATGTAGTGAAATTTTAATACTGCCTGTGAAAGTTAGTTATGAAGTTGAACACTTGTAGAAAACAACTGAACACTATATTACATATCTGCGCAAGAACTGAAACACGTTTATTATACTAAATACACGGTAAAAATACACAAGTAAAATGAAGATCACGACTGCTGCACTGCACTGAGTGTGTGACAGAGAGACAGTGTGTAGCACGACTGCACTGCACTGAGAACGTGACAGAGAGTCACATAAGTAGATCGACTGCACGTCACTGAGAACGTGACAGAGAAACAGTGGCTAGAAGTGAAATCCAGCCAGTATATATAGGTAGAGAACTATGCAAAAACTTGGCTTCACATATCCCATTACAGTAAAAATAGGGGAGATCCAGTGCATATTCACTGGACCGAGCAATTGTACTAGGGGTGAGTTTATCTAGTAAAATGTTAAAGTGATTAGTCAATAGATGGCAGCACCTAAAATATACAGTTACAACTTTCACACTGCCGATTAGTGAAGCTTGGAAGATTAGCTGCGCTGTTGCAAAAATCAATATAAATTATCTTATCTTTACAGCATGAAACCTATTTTTAGAACGAGATGGCTACATGACAGTTCAATTACTATATAGTTATTATGCACATACATCACACACCTCCACATTCTGATGCTGCCAAATTTTTGAGTATGATGCAACGTACTCATGCAGATACACAAAAAAAGTAATAGCACAAGTAGCGATTTTGTTGTAACTTCGGTGAGTTCTAAAACGTGAAAGTTTTTACTAACAAAGAGAATAAAAGCATCTAAACTTTCCATCTAAGCAACTAAACAACTACCGTACTACGCCTTTTTTATCAATAACCGTTGTTGAACGCTCAAATCTAGAATAAGATGCACTATTCGGTATGATTCTTGTTTTAGTCTCTTTAGCCTGTTTATATTCCTCCGTGATGCCTGAGAATCAAATCTAGGCTGGCGAAACAGTATTACCAACTCCTCCTTTTTTGCCCAACCAGTGTTAAACGATTCATAAAATTGCTGTTTATATTTTTCAACATATTCACTATAAAAAGGCTTTGTCTTACTATTTTCCGGCACTTTATCCAACTCATAACGAACTTTTGTAGCTCGGTCATAATCGATTTCATAGTGCCTTTACGTGTTAGTAAACGTGGCAATAGATGTTTTTGCATAGATGTAAAATAGATGTAGCGAATACCCTTGTCCTACAATCTCTTGTGCTACAAAACAAATCTGTGATATGGATCCGTTTCTAGCCCGACCTTAATTTGGGACTTATAATTGCGTAGAAAATTTCGAACTTTTGGCAACTGGTAGCTCAGTAAAACACCCGTATGGCTTGCTGTTAACTTTTCTACAGTTTATGACTCCAAATCGTATAAATAAATTGTTTCTAACAATTTTTTCTAGAACTTGAGCAGTCTGAAAATTTTCAGCTGATGTTGTAAAAAAGTCACAATGCCGAATAAACAATGCAAACAGGTGTTACTGTTTTTTTAGAACAAATGGTGTTTTGCAATGTAGCAGCTTTTAGAAAAATTCATATAATGTTGATTTTAAAAGCAAAAGCATTAGTTAACATATAGCGACATGTGCATAAATATACAAATTTTTAAATTTTACGGATACAATTTCCTAAAATGAAAAACTGTCACAGTTCTATGCGCGACAACTATTTATCATTTCACATTGCTGGTAAAACTTGCTAAATTTGTGGAGTGGATATAATAGTTTTTAAAGTTTATCAAATTACTACATAACTGAGTATAGTTCCAAAATCTTAAGATGAGTGGAGACACTTGTTCCTAAAGCTAAACCTAGTTGAAAATTTAAATATGTTAGTATCTCATCAAACCTCCGAAGTTGGAAAAGTTGGAAAAATTTCTGGCTAAACAAAACAGGCGCAGTGCATCAGATTATCCGTTTCACGGCAAATCCAATTATACGTGGCACGCCTCTGTAGGAGTTATATCTTCCGTTTAAATGATACAGTGACGATATCTAATATATCAATGGTTATCTGTTCACAGAGGTAAGTTAAATTTTCATTGATAATCATTGTTACACGGCGAGAAATTAAACTGGTGAATATGTGGAGTGGCGAAAAAGAGGACTGGCAAAAAAGTGGACTGGCGAAAAAGTAGACTGGCGAAAAAGTAGACTGGCGAAAAAGTGGACAGCCAATGAAGTAGACTGGCGAAACGCAACTGGCGAAAAAGTAGACTGGCGAAAAAGTAGGCTGGCAAAAAAAGTGGACTGCCAATAAAGTAGACTGGCGAAACGTGAACTGGCGAAAAAGTAGACTGGCGAAAAAATACACTGGCAAAAAAGTGGACTGCCGGTAAAGAAGACTGGCGAAACGTGAACTGGCGAAAAAGTAGACTGGCGAAAAAGAGGACTGGGAAAAAGTAGGCTGTTGAAAAAGTAGACTGGTAAAAAACTGGACTGGCGAAAAAAGGCACTGGCGAAAATTGGACTGGCGAAAAAGTGGGCTGGCGAAAATTAGACTGGCGCAAAAGAGGACTGGCGAAAAAGCAGATTGGTATATTAGTATATAGGTAATATTACTTAAATGACTACATAAAATATACTGTAGATTTTTTTTGCTTTTTACATGCTAGTATTGTGAAGTTACAGGTGAAATAGATGTTAAAATGTTTTAAAATATGGCCTCTAAAATTTGACAACAGGTACAAAAATACGTCTACTCTGCCAAGTAAAAACGTCAGCTAAAATAGGCTTAGACGGTAGTTAATAAGTGTCCAAGTTGAAAGTGTGGTGTATATTGGTATAGGGGTAGCCTTTGCGTAGTTATAGATATATTGTTGTATGTCGGTATAGGAAGAGGATTAGTGAAAAGGTTAGCAGAGGCAGAGAATGTCCCAAGGACTAAAAGCTGGTGTTTCAGTGACCACGCAAAGAGACAATTAAATTATAGAACATCAAAAATCGAGGTAGTTGCATAGGAGGGGTGCAGGAGCTGCAGCAAAGAGACGCAGATGCCTTGAATTGTTGGTCTTCTAAAATGTCAATTTTATTTCTGTCAAATTTCAAAATGCTCACTGCTTGTGTTTGGAGACTAGGTGACAGGCCAATTGCTACCTAACTATATAATTACGATTTGAAGCTAAACACAAACTAATTAATCAGCTAGATATCAGTTTTAGTTTAAATAAATAATTTTTATACTGCTGATTAGTAAGGCTTGGAACGCTAACTGTGCTGTTGCGATAACCGTTATAATTGTGTTATCTTTACAGCATGACACCTATTATAGAGCGAGATCACTCCTATGCAGTTCAGTTACCACATAATTGTACATACATCACATATATCACACTTCCAAGTTCTGCTGCTACCATGTTTTTGAGAACGACGCAATACTTACACATGCAGGTGCACAGAAAAATTACTACCTCAAGTAATAATTACGTTGCAAATTTGGTAAGACCTAAAATGTGAAACAGTTTACTAATAAGGAGAGGAAACATCCAAAACCATTCCAGTAAATTTTTGAGGTAAAAGTTGGGTATCTGTAGTAGAAGTGTCCTGCCCTGTGGGTTGGTTTAGCGAAACTGAAATAATTAACCAAGTGTGGTTGTATTATATTGCATATTTTGCAAGCGAATTTTTTATACATTTTTTTCAGGAATGTTAAATTTAAAAATTTAAAACTTACGAACAACTTTGAATGTCGCAAAAGTAACAGTAAACTATAAATACTCCTATATAATACATTTATATTGAAATATCTTTGAATTTTAGTCACATTAGTAACTAAAATAAGAATTACCGCACAAAAGTCAACAATTTAGTATAAAAAAACATTACTTGAAGTATTTTTACTTATTTATCAGAAAGAGTTTAGATGCTTTTTTCTTTATTAGTAGAAACTTTCACACTTTAGCACTGATCGAAGTAACATGATTGTAGTCGCTTCTTGAGGAATTATTTTTACACATGTGTTAAAGTGATGTATATACACTACATTAACAGGTCACACCAGTATCTTAAAATCTTTCGTAAAAGGTGAATCCTTAAGGATTTTTTTCTATTGACGCCTTTTTTAGGGTCAGTTTTGAAAAAATTTTGTAAGAGCATTTTTTAAAAGCAAAATCATCATAGAGTATTCTTTTACAAGCTCCACAACCGTGCTTGCATTCAGTAATAAAAATTATGAATCCATCTAATTTATTTTAATCTATCGTTGTTCCTAACTCTTATCCAGGTTTGACGTATTTGCACAAGTTTGAATTTGTCGAAATACATTTCATTACTTCACAAACATGTAGGAAACTATTCATTCGTGTTTAGTATTTCACAACAAAACGCGACATAATTTACCGCGGGTCTATAACAAGAGTTACTGTGTCAAACATTTGCAATAGCATTTGTTCAAACAGTCAGGGTTGTTACACACGAATCTGTGTTTACACATTGGATTTGAACTATTTCGCACAAATGTTAAAATCTTTCATGTTATTTTCAGTCTTTTAATAAACTTTTCCGAATTTTTCAAAATTTATTTTCTTGCTCTTGTTCTGGCACCTCTCCCTGTGGGCTCTCAATGATAAGACATGATAATGATTTGACATGATAAGCACTCTTTTGGCAAAGGAGATTAAATTTTGGTAATTTTAGTTAATAATCTGTTAGTGCCTAGTGGCACAGCTCATTTGAAGCATGTTGTTCATAGGAATAGCTATAACTTTCAATACTTCACATCATACTATGATCCTGCTTGGGTCATTTGTGATTACAATCCGGTACTTTTAACTCAATTGAAGTATTTTGCCATTTTTTCAATGGTGCACCAGAGTGGTGATTTAATTTTAAAAAACTTTATATTCTGTAGACATTCTTGTCTGCATTTGTTTTTCATCCTTTCTTACCATTCGCTGGGGTTCCCAAGGTTAGCTAAACAAAAACTTCTGCATTCTATTGACATTCCTGTCTATATTTGCTAAACGGCTCTTCTTAACAATTTCCCTGGGAGTTCCAGGGAGGCGGTTTAACCAAACAAAAAGCTTCTGCAGACTATTGATATTCCTGTCTCTATTTGCTGAGCGTCTCTTCTTAACTCTTTCACCGGGAGTTCCAGCGAGGCAGCTTATCCAAACAAAAAATCGCTCTATTGATAATATTCTGTCCTTCAGCTCATTTATTCCAGTATTTAAACAGTAAGCAGGGTGTGACTAGTTTACTTAAGAATTCTAAAATCTGGTAAATTACTTTTTCACAGTTTAACACAAAGAAGTAAAACTATTCATCCATGTTTTAAATCAAATATAGACGCATTGAATTTGAAAGTGCTTTTATTGGGCGTGATTTTGAAAAACATTTTTGCAAACTTATTGATCGCGAATCAGTGTCTATAAATCAGATGTTCAAAACTCATTTTACGCGAGGTTTATTCCTCACAAGGATGTATCCATATGGCTTATTTGCTCAAATTGTTGCAGAGTTTCCTGGACATTATTGATTTTGTGAATAATGAAAACATTTTATTTAGATAAAGAAAACAACACATTGCATCACTCTGCCGCAATTTGAAAAATCGTTATCGCACGTGTTATAGCAACAAACATCTTAAAATTTGCGAACTGCGTCTCGGTGAATGTCTGTTATTTGTCTACAACTGCTATGGTGGGTTATAATTTGTATATGTAGAAAATCGCGACATGTTTTGTCTTGCACGATTAGTTATCAAAGAATTTAAAATAATGTAGGTATTTTGGAGTTTAAAGTTTCTCCTGTGCAGAAAGTGGTACTAAGACATAAGCAATACGTATTGAGGCACTAATAAGAAATGGTTATTGCTTCACACTTCTTTGTAGAAAAAAAATTGTCAATTTTAGTGGAATGTTGTACCTAGACTATTATTAGTCTTGTCTGTATTTGCTCTGCTTTCTTTTGTTAAATCTTTCCCAGGTGTGGAACGCAGCCTTTGAAATTGAAGTGTGTAATCACTCTGCTTTATTTGCTTAACTCTTTCACAGGTGTGGAACGCAGGCTTTTGAAATTGAAGTGTGTAATCACTCTGCTTTATTTTGTTAAATCTTTCACAAGTGTGGAATGCAGGCTTTTGAAATTGAAGTGTGTAATCACTCTGCTTTATTAGCTTAACTCTTTCCCAGGTGTGGAATGCAGGCTTTGAAATTGAAGTGTGTAAACACTCTGCTTTATTTTATTAAATCTTTCACAGGTGTGGAATGCAGGCTTTTGAAATTGAAGTGTGTAATCACTCTGCTTTATTTGCTTAACTCTTTCGCCGGCGTCATTTTCCAGATTACCCAGGTTAATTTATTGACACAAGAAGATTTTAACTCATTTCGGAATTTTTCACGTATACGTATCGTGGCATCTTGGATTGAAAAGCTCTTTGTAGGAAAGCCTTTGAAGAATATTAAGTATTTGTGAAATCTCTCAAGTTGTTCAATGTAAAATGCATTGATGAATCTGTGTTTACAAAGTCAGATATTTCTTCCTGCCTCTTCCTTTGTGTTTTTACACACGAATTTTACAATGTGAGAAAAGCTTGTTAAGAGCATAGAAAAAGCCATTTAGACACGTTTAAAGTCAATATTAAACCTGAATTTCTACCGTCGCTCAAGCTAATAATGTTAATGAAATGGCTGTTGATGTCTTGACATCAGAATAGAAAGCTTGTCTTAATAGTTGTAACGAAAAAGTTGGTAGGTTTAATGAGCAGTTCAATAGTGATGATTTTCAGCAAGTTTCCAAGAAAGAGCGAAAATAACCTCTACTCTCTTTGCAGGGTGCTGTTGAGCATGTGGAGTGGTATTGACTCACACTTCTTTGTAGAAAAACTTTTGATAATTTTACTGGCTTGTAGCAGCTCATTGTTCATCCTGTCCGTAATTACTCTTTTGTAATTTCTTAACTCTTTCACAGATGTGGAATGCAGGCTTTTGAAATTCAAGTGTGTAACCACTCTACTATATTTTCTTAATACTTTGCCTGCCCCCCCTCCCCCCCGGGCTAATCTACAAATATTTAAAGAAAATACTAAAGTTTTTTCTGATCTTAACACAAACAATGATTCGTCTAAGATAAATATTGTAACTTAGATTTGAAAGCTTTTTGTGATGAACAATTTTGAAGGAATGTTAAATCCTGGTGAAATCTCTCTACTTGTTCAAAAGTTTCTTGGATGCTGAATCCATGTTTACACAATCTGATATTTCTTCTTTCACAAGATCTGAATTATAAACTTAATCGTTCAAGCAATGCTACACAATTATTTGTTTCTGAAATTATAATATATTGAAAACATAATTACAATGTTGAAATAAGTGTGTCATAAAGCAGAGATTGTTATGTGACGAAATCTCTGGCTCATTATGAAGTGCAATCCTGTAAAATGAGCTACTCAACTGTCAGAAGTGACTAAGCCACGTTATGCCAACTACTGAATTGTCGTTTGGATCATCCTCCATCCACAGGATCGCATGGTAAATGAAGCCAACCAAAAAATCAAAACCATGCTCGAAATTATAAGTATGTAAACCACATATCACGAATTGTTCATGCAAGTCATGCATAATTTGTAATGGTCATCAGCTGGTCCACAATTTGTTTACAAAAAATTCTGTTTAATGATGTTATCGCTATTCGAACTTATCTAGTCTCTGTGCAGACCAAAGATTTGTATGTTATAGAATTATAATCAGATCTATTAAATGTAAAAGAAGGACGTACAACCGTACTGATCACACAGTCTATTTCTTCTGGGTTTAGTTCACACTTGACAGGCAAACCTAAATTGAATAAAATAGAGGGTAATTAGGAAATAGAGAGTAGCTTGTATAATCTACTCGTGTACCGATCAGTAAGGGAGAATGTAGAAGGTGTACATCATAGCAAAGGTAACGATTTTTTTTGTAAACACAACGTCTTCAGGTTGGGACAATGTCTTCATAGCAATAATTATTATGTTTGATAATTAGCTACACTAGAGTATTATAATAATCCTTTAGTAGACTTCTCTTTGTGCTGAGTTTCAATGTGGATGGTTAAAAATTTTCAAATTACTAATTGAATAATTAGGTATAACGCTTTTCATCTTCCTGTTTAAATCACTATTAAATCTTAAGTTGTGTACTTTAAAATTATTATTTTTTGTGCGTAAACACTAGTAAATAGCCAAGCCCCACAAAAGATTTTTGCACATAAATCCACAACTACAACCTACACACCACTCACACCTCAATCGACGTCACATCACCCACACCATACCACCCACATCATAAAACATCCACCTCACCACCCAAACGGCAACATGTAACCTACACCACATGACCCACATCGTGCCCTACCCATCACAACTGCCATTCCACAACAGCCACTCCATGCCATTCCCACCAAGCCACACACATGATATCACGCCATGCATTGCAGATGATGATAACAATTTTGATGACCATGATGATGCTGACAATGTCGATGATAGTGACATCTGACGACCAACAATAACAACACAACAGCACAACAGTGAAACATTTTGCACAAATTTTAAGCTGTGTGCTATGACAAATGCTAGTACCTCCTTAAGGACCACAAGGCCTTACAAGGCCTATGACTTTTTACAATTGTATGAGCACAGACAAATCTAAATAATTATAAATTAGGCACTGTTCCTATTTGGGAGAACCTATTTAGCTATTCAATCAAGCTATTTGTTTAAGCATCTATGTGTGATTTAATTGGATCATATTAAGAAAAACACGCCCTAACATTTCACACACTCCATGTTTGCCCTTTGAGTTGCTAAGTGTGGGTTACACTTGCGACATTGTACAAACTACTTTGTTGTGACCTGCTTGCTACAGCACAAGAACACAGATTTCTACTGCTTGCTACAGCCCAAGAACACAGATTTCTGCTGCTTGCTACAGCACAAGAACACAGAGTTCTACAGCTTGCTACAGCACAAGAACACAGAGTTCTACAGCTTGCTACAGCACAAGAACACAGATTTCTACTGCTTGCTACAGCACAAGAACACAGATTTCTACTGCTTGCTGCAGCACAAGAACACAGATTTCTACTGCTTGCTGCAGCCCAAGAATACAGATTTCTACTGCTTGCTACAGCCCAAGAACACAGATTTCTACTGCTTGCTACAGCCCAAGAACACAGATTTCTACTGCTTGCTACAGCGCAAGAACACAGATTTCTACTGCTTGCTACAGCACAAGAACACAGATTTCTACTGCTTGCTACAGCGCAAGAACACAGATTTCTACTACTTGCTACAGCCCAAGAACACAGATTTCTACTGCTTGCTACAGCACAAGAACACAGATTTCTACTACTTGCTACAGCACAAGAACACAGATTTCTACTGCTTGCTACAGCACAAGAACACAGATTTCTACTGCTTGCTACAGCCCAAGAACACAGATTTCTACTGCTTGCTACAGCGCAAGAACACAGATTTCTACTGCTTGCTACAGCACAAGAACACAGATTTCTACTGCTTGCTGCAGCACAAGAACACAGATTTCTACTACTTGCTACAGCCCAAGAACACAGAGTTCTACAGCTTGCTACAGCACAAGAACACAGAGTTCTTCAGCTTGCTGCAGCCCAAGAACACAGAGTTCTACAGCTTGCTGCAGCCCAAGAACACAGATTTCTACAGCCACTACAGCCCAAGAACAGATTTCTACAGCCACTACAGCAGAATTTCTATCCCATCAGCCAATAACAAATTAAGGTAGGCCGGCACAAGTGCGCTGAGTGCCGGAAGAAAACAAAATATCTCTCCTACAAAATCGTAAAAATTTCAACGTTTGAAAAAAATTAAAGTGGAGTTTGCTACATATTTGTAGAAAAATTCTTTTTAATTCAAGTAAGCAACAGCAACCAAAATTTTACGTTCTGGAGGTAGAGGTAAACTGGACTTTGGAACAACATCTAATGAAATTATGTGGACATGTTTTGCAAGAATTTTCCCGACATTCGGTAGCACAATTGCAAACAAATTCTGCCGATGATTTAGCGGATGGTTTCCTGCCTTACTCATCTGTGTCTTAAGACTGTCGCGAAGTCTACTTGCATGTGCACATGTTGTACCTGAGATGCCTACACATGGTGCCTAGCATTTTGAATTCCCACACTTACGGTCTGACTCGCACCAACGCTATCTACCCATACAGCAAGGTGGAAATGAGCAGTTTCACCATAGGTCAAGATTCGCAGAGCATCATAAAAGAAGACCTGTTTTCCAGACCAGTACCCAAACTCTGTGACTTTGTCCTAGTCTGTTCAGTATTTTGGTTAAATTTGTGCTTTAAATTAATTTTACATGTTTATTTTGACAGTAGATGCAAATTGGTCAATAAGAGTACTAAGATTTAATTTAAGGCACTTACCTGTTTAATATACTTACCTATGTAAAAATAATTGTATGGCGTCCCCACCTATAGGATGTTATAACTATACTTACCAGTACCTTGCCTGTCAAAATGGTCCAGTGACTCCTGGCCCAGTTGCTTGGTTAGTCGATCTCAAAGTTGCTAGACCTGTTTTTGTGCAGTAAATTATGATTAATTTTTAGGACGAAAAAAGCAAAGATGTAAGTCAACTTGTTTATTATGTCATTAACGTTAACGTTAATTATGTCAACTTCATAATTATTATATTTATAATGTAAATAATAATAATAAACAACTGTGCACAGCAAAAGATTTTTACTAGTAAATTTACAACTACAACCCTCACCCACACTGCACCACCCATCACAAAACCCACTCCATGCCATTTCCAAAACGCCACCCAAACTATGTCACTCACATCATGCCACACCAATCACACAATCAACACACTACATCACATACATCACACCATGCCACCCATAACATTACCTGCACCACTCAAATCACCTATTCAATACCAGTCACGTCATACCTCCCACGCAATGCCCCACACCATCTCATCAAATTATCCACAATACACTGAACAAAACCACACTCACAACAACAACCCACATGACACTTACCACACTCTCTACCATAAACCACACCACTGCACCATTATGTTGATCTTGATGATAGTGATGATGACGATGGCGACGATGATGCTGACTACTGTAATGACAATGACACCAACAACGCTAACATCAACAAGACAGTATCATAGAGAAACCAACGCAAACAACATCATGTGACCTATGCAATTAAACTTACCAATTATCAATAATGCACCAGCATTCAGCATACTGTCATTTTACTTTTCCTGTGATCGTTGTAATGGCCCGTGCGTACAGGGGCAGACCATAGGGGCCAATTAATGATAGTCGCTGCTAAGTTCGATCAGTTCCTTGGCCGAGCTAGGGGCACTAACCGACTGCCCACTAAAGAAACAGACAATAGCTGAGCGTAGGCAGACTCTACGGGGGCTCTACCTAAACAGCATGGATTCTTTTGTGGTGGGATTGATCAAAAACAGGCTTTCCATCTATACCCTAAAAGCCAAACTGTAACCAGTCGAATAAATGACAAAATATTAAGTTTAATGACACAAACAAAAACAGTTGTATAATTGAGCTTTTTGTGAACAATGGAAATTGGTAATAAGCAAAAGTAAATCTGAAAACGCCACTAAACAGCATGGCATGAAATAAATGCAATGACAAAACATACAAAAATCATACAGTTTTCCTAACTATTTAAAAGGTTCCTACTTACTCTACCAGCAGCCACCCCAAAATGCGTACGCTAGCATAATATATTCTCCAGACAAGTGTAGTTTGTGGTCATAGTCCTTTAGAACGACTAAAGTGTGGTTCAAACTTCACCTAACGGGTTCACAACTCCCACAGTAACGACGCAAAAGCTCTGAGAGAAACGTAGCTAAATGTTTCAACGTAAGTCTATCAAAAGGGTGACGTGTGAATGAAGGTGTAGGCACACATGCGTTCGGAAATTCACATCAAAACAAGTTCTCTCTCTGGCGCCAATTAACGATAACGTTAATAAACAGGTACCTTTGCTTTCCGGTTTATTGGCATAAAGTTCCTACCCGGGCAGTGACGACTTCTCCGTCCCATGCGATGGACTATCGAGCTGGGCACCTTTCCAACTGCACGACGGTGCTCTCACATGATCCGAGACGACATCTTCCCAGCATGGTAAGATCAGCAAAGCCATGTAAACCAATGAGTGGACATCTTCCACCACCACAAATAGATCATTAGCTTTCAAACGTCAGCTAATAGACAATCAGGTAAAACGTAAAAACGCAGTTTCACCAACCAAACTCAAGTTGCATATCTCGTGTCCGTGAAATCTGTGTCATGAACATACAGAAATCTATGCGTTTGGCTTCAATCCGATTCAATACACAAACGTACAGTTACACGTTTAACCCAACCCAGGGGGGGGGGGGGGAATAACCTTCCCTAAACTAACAAATAGTATTACCTAGTTGATCATAACAATCTAGAAACAATTTACATTTAGTGAACATAAGTAAAGGGAAGCTGGTGTCAAAATATGAAAATAAAGCCTAATGTTTATCTGCTAGTTAAAGTACGGTTCAATGATTTATTCTGGGTCATTACAATGGCCCCCTCTCAAACGAGTGCTGAAATACCGATATTTGGCTTGCAAAATAGTAAGGGTTTCAGCACTACAACAAGTTTTGGGTAAAGATCAACCAATATATTTACATTAACAGAACCAAAATAGGTCAGTTCCGACTTGTTCAATATCGAGAGCAAAAAAAAGGGGTACTCCCAAACAAAAGCTAGGTATTCACGCAGTACTCCGCTGTGTTTCGAACATGTCAAAATATGCATGTTGTACTTGTCATGTAAAAATGTTGATCGTGTTTTAGCAAAAATATATAACTGTGACATATATGATTATATGCGTGATAATGTGTCAGCAGGCACATTCTTTCTGCCAGGTAGGTGTTCCACCGTGAAAGAATAGTTTTGCAGAATGAGTGCCCACCTTGAGATTCTCCGATTGGAGTGCCTCATTTTGTGCAAATGTTGCAAAGGGGAGTGGTCACAGCGTATTATGAATTTACGCCCTTCGAGATAGTAGTTCCACTTCTCGACAGCATGGACAATACGTAAGAGCTCGAGCTCAATAGCTGAGTAGTTCTTCTCAGCAGACGTAAGCTTACGGCTGAGGTAGGTGATCGGAACTTCATTGCCTGGTTCCTGTTTCTGACTCAAGATAGCACCCAAACCCCGAATTGACGCGTCAGTAGTTACGATGAAAGGTAAACTAAAATTCGGACTATGGAGTACACTATCTGAGGTAAGAAAGTCACGCAGGGTAACAAAGCTCTGTTCATGATCAGCAGACCATGTGACTGTAGATGGTTGGGTCTTTTGAGTTAGCTCAAAGAGTGGTAGAGCAATTTGGCTAAAATGGGGGATGAATCTACGGTAAAACCCCACTAAGCCCAAGAAGGCTCTTACTTGAGTCTTCGTCTCTGGACGAGGAAAGTTTTGTATTGTCTGAATCTTTTCTGCTTGAGGACGTAAACGATTACGCCCCACCACATAGCCTAAGAACTCTGTTTCTCGTTGGGCGAGGAATCATTTCTTTGGCTTAATAGTAAGTTGTGCTGCTCTTAAAATACAAAAGACCGTTTCAAGGTGCCGGAGGTGGTCATCCCAATTGTTCGACTTGACACATATGTCATCGATAAAACCTCTTGCATGCTGGTTGATATCTTCTAAAAGGATGTCAATAAGTTGTTGAAATGTTTGGGCTGCATTCTGTAATCCGAAAGGCATAACCTTGAATTCATATTTCCCAAAGTCTGTTATGAAGGCAGAAATTGGCCTGGATTCTTGGGCGAGAGGAATTTGCCAATATGCCTTAGTCATATCAATGTTGGGAAATCCATTCTGAACCATGCAATTCATCGACCATCTCATCAACCCTAGGCATTGCGTACTGGACAAAAAGTGTCTTGCGATTCACAGCACGATAGTCGATGCAAAAGCGAATGGTTTGGTCCTGCTTAGGTACTAAAATGGCAGGAGAAGCATAGGGTGAGTCGGATTTCTGAATTACATCGAGCTTCTCCATCTCGATAATCTCTTTTCGGACAATTTCTTTCCGAGATTGTGGAATGCGATAAGCTCGCTGGTTCACTGGAGTATGATCTGAGAGAATGATATGGTGCTCTGTTACATGGATTCGGCCTGGGATATCTGAGAAAATGTCAGTGTGCTTTCGTAGAAGCTGACTAAGTTGGCAAGATTGTTGTTTGGTTAGGTGCTCTGGTATTTCCACATCGGTGGCGAATTGAATTTGTATCGCTGGGGGTAAGAAAGCAACTTCAGGGAGTTGAGCTGCCTGCATAGGGGTAGGAGCCAATTTTTCCTCATCATAACTTGGAGACAGGTCATCTACCCCTGGAAATGGCAGATCTGACTGTTGGCATTTGGAAAACAGAGCTACGCTCCCTGATCGTTTCACCAAAGGCTTTAATAAGTTTATGTGAAACGTCCTTGTATGTACTTTTACACCAGGTTTGGAAATCTGAACTTTATAAGTATGATCTGACAACTTGTCAACCACTTGGTAGGGGCCCTGCCAGATTCGATTTAGTTTTTTCTTGGAAGATGGTAATAAAACTAACACCTCTTGTCCGATTTCCAATGAGCGAGCAGATGATACTTTGTCGTACCATCTTTTTTGGGCTAGTTTGGCCTGGTTTAAGGCCTGGTGAGCTTCCTCGGTGGATTGCTCTAATTCATTGATGACCCTATCAACATAGTCATCAACATTGTCATATGATGGAGGGTCTGTACAACCCCATGTTCTTCGTAGGGCTGACATTGGGCCTCGAACTGGGAAGCCATATACCAGTTCGAATGGGCTATACTTTAAAGAAGCTTGGGGTGTCTCTCTATAGGCAAAGAGTACAAACGGGATTAATTCATCCCATTCAAAGGTACGTTGAGTTTGTAGCAACTTCCTTATGGAACTCTTGAGTGAGTCATTAAATTTTTCCGTGACACCCTGTGTCATCGGATGGTAAGGTGTTGCAAACATTCCTTTAATACCTAAAGCATCTTCAAGCTTCATGATGAGAGTCGAAGTGAATTGAGCACCACGATCTGATAATATCTCTTTGGGTATGCCATGCCTACAAATAAATTGGAGGAGAGCCTGTGCAACACATTCTGCTGACTCTGATTTGAGGGGGTAGGCATCCGGATATCTGGTTGCTTGATCGACGATGACCAAAGCATACTTATGACCAGAGCGTGTTCTCGGTAAAGGGCCAATTAGGTCTATGCAGATCTGCGCAAATGGCTCCTTTACTATTGGCAAAGGCTTGAGTGGAGCTCTGTCGGCAGTCCTACGTTTAGATGCTCTTTGACAGGCTAAACATGTCTTGACATATGCCTTAATGTCACTCAAGACTTTAGGCCAATAATATTGGGATAAGACCCGATCAATGGTCTTGCGCATCCCTTGATGTGCAGCTGGCAGTTTGTCATGGGCAAGCTCGAGCACTTGCTGACGACGGACTGAGGGTACTACTAGAAGGTCAGTGTGGCCTCCTCTTGCATTACGGCGCACTGTGTGAAGTACTCCTTGCTTTAAGAAGTAGCCAGCCTTCTGGGCTTTGCATTCAGCCTCTGCTTGCACATGGTCAAATAAGTTGCGCAAAGTAACATCATTTTTCTGTTCACTTATTAAGTGTTCTCTTTGCACCAATTCTGCAAGGTTCTGTTGTTTCCTAGCCTGTTTCTCATTTAAGACAGGTAGGGGTGTATCAGAACTAGCTTGGTGCTGTATTTCTGCATCATGTTTTTCTTGTTCAGTTAGAGCCCTTGCCTTAGCTCTCGTTACTATCGGGAATGCAACAAATTTTGTAGCGTCTGCATCAGCAACAGGCTGAGGTTCCCAACTGGGTTGAGGGGCAGACATGCTCTTTTGCTCAGTAGACTGAACTACCTGAGAGTACAACTTGGGTGTCTCCCGACCTTCACCCGAAGTCAATGGTTGGTGTCTGAGTGTGGGACCTTTCCCAGGTTGCTTAGATTGTTGCTTGTTTGTCCCACTAGATTTGTCTTTCTTTGACAAAAATGGAGAGATTTCAGTTTCAAAGTCATTGCCCAACAATAGTGGAACTGGACAATCAACCGCGACTGTGACTGTCAGATAACCTGTAGCGTAAGGCGATTCTATTTCAACAATAGCAACGGGACAAGATTTGTCACAGTTATGTATGCAAGACAGCTGGTTGGACAATCCTTTCACATATTGTTCAGGGCGGACATGGTCTGGGTGAACAACAGACTTTGAGGCTCCAGTGTCTCGCAACCCGGTGACGTCTTTTCCATTCAAGACGGCTCGAAAACATGGTTGACCAGACACACACTCTTCGGTTCCTGCTCCAGCAGTGACTAAAGTCGCCATATCTGGAGCACAAGGGACCAAAAGTTGTTTGTACGACGGTTTGTCTCTCACACTAGGTGCTAATCTAGGCCTTTCAGTGGGAGAGGCCTTCTTTCTTGGGCAAGAGGAAGAATAATGGCCCTGCTGGCCGCAATGGTAACATTGCACTCTGGCTGGTGCAGTTCCTCCCTTGTGTGTTGCAGGTTTTACATCAGGTTTACGATTTGCTGGTGATGGAGAGAATTTACTAGAGGTTGCTCTGGGATTCTGAGCTGAAATATAAGCGTCAGCTTTTTGAGCAGCTTCGTCAAGTTTGTAGATGCTATTTTTCTTCAGCCACAAAGCGACCTCTGCGGGGATTATTGTCATGAAATGCTCATAGGCTATTAAATCTAGGGCCTGATCCTTACTGGTGACCGACATAGCATCTGCCCAGTCCCGTAGGCTCTGCCTGAGACGTACCACTGTCTGCGTACACGTCTCATCTTTACGTTTAGAAAGGTCCCTAAACGCTATGCGGTAACTCTCAGGAGTCACCATATAAGCTGCAAGAATGGCTTCCTTGACTTTGGTATAAGAACGAATATCCTCCCCTTCAATAAGTTGGAAGGCATAACTAGCCTTACCCGAGAGATGAGGGGCAAGAGAACAACACCACTGTGACCTTGGTATATCATTCACTTGGCAACAACGCTCATAATAAGTCAAGTACTCCAGGATCGACTCACCTTGACCTTCCTTAAAAGGTCGCACTTTGAGTTTAATATGCTGTGTGGATTCAGTAAATGCAGAGTTTGCATTTGTGTTTGATGCGTTTAATGAAAGACGCGCTCTTTGCAACTCTCTGTCATGTCTTTTGCTTTCTTGCATTGCTTCCCACTCTCTCTCCATCCTCCTTTCTTCACGCTCCCGTTGACGTTCCTTTATCTCTAATTCACGCATCTGCCATTCTCTGTCTCTCGCTAACTCTCTTTCTCTCGCTCTGGACTCCTCCAGTTGTAAAATTAATTTAACTTTATCATCTGGGGGCAACCCAGTTAAATCATACATGCCTGTCTCATTACTAGTAGTTATTTGTGTGCTAGGATCGCTAAGCTGTTTTGCTGGTGTTTGGTGCAAGGTAAGCTGTGGCGGACTCAAGTCGGGAGAGGGCGGCGCTAACCTCGTAGCTTGTGTTTTCTCGACTGTCTGTTGTACTGCTGACAACAGTGTAGTGACGGGCGAAACCATTCCTTGTTGGGTTTCCGATGGTACTGGGCGCTGGGCCTGAATTTCTAATATTGTGTCAATAAGAACTACCCGCCTATTGGACAAAGAGATCATACCCAATGATCTAGCTATTTCTCGAAGCTCGGACATTGGCAAAGTGTCCAACTGTTCTCTTGTATAAATATTATCCTCGTCTTCCATGTTTATTAATTAGTATTATAATACTGTGAGTGCGAATAAATTTATTATTCGACTTTTGCCAAGAAGTATCAACTGTGTGAATTCTTTAAATTGTGTAATTCGCGATAGCGAATTCTGCACAAAACTTGGCTTCAATAACTGCAACAAGATTTTGCTATGGAAGCCACAAGAACCAAGTACGTTAAAACGCAGCAAAAATTTCGTATTACTGCACAAAGTTATAACAACTAAACCTGTTATACGTTCAGCGCAATGTTATAGAACTGAAATATAAGTGTAAAGTGACCTAGTTTCTCGCACCTAGTTTCTTGTGCGAGTGCTAAATTTCTTCCCAAGGTCTTTGTATTAAACTTAAATTTTTGAAATAAACCTGATTAAATCAATCACACCGCTCCTGCCACCATCTGTAATGGCCCGTGCATACAGGGGCAGACCATAGGAGCCAATTAATGGTAGTCGCTGCTAAGTTCCTTGGCCGAGCTAGGGGCACTAACCGACTGCCCACTAAAGAAACAGACAGTAGCTGAGCGTAGGCAGACTCTACGGGGGCTCTACCTAAATAGCATGGATTCTTTTGTGGTGGGATTGATCAAAAACAGGCTTTCCATCTATACCCTAAAAGCCAAACTGTAACCAGTCGAATAAATGACAAAATATTAAGTTTAATGACACAAACAAAAACAGTTGTATAATTGAGCTTTTTGTGAACAATGGAAATTAGTAATAAACAAAAGCTAATCTGAAAACGTTACTAACCAGCATGGCATGAAATAAATGCAATGACAAAACATACAAAAATCATACAGTTTCCTAACTATTTAAATAGTTCCTACTTACTCTACCAGCCACCCCAAAATGCGTACGCTAGCATAATATATTCTGCAGACAAGTGTAGTTTGTGGTCATAGTCCTTTAGAACGACTAAAGTGTGGTTCAAACTTCACCTAACGGGTTCACAACTCCCACAGTAACGACGCAAAAGCTCTGAGAGAAACGTAGCTAAATGTTTCAACGTAAGTCTATCAAAAGGGTGACGTGTGAATGAAGGTGTAGGCACACATGCGTTCGGTAATTCACATCAAAACAAGTTCTCTCTCTGGCGCCAATTAACGATAACGTTAATAAACAGGTACCTTTGCCTTCCGGTTTATTGGCATAAAGTTCCTACCCGGGCGGAGACGACTTCTCCGTCCCATGTGATGGACTATCGAGCTGGGCACCTTTCCAACTGCACGACGGTGCTCTCACATGATCCGAGACGACATCTTCCCAGCATGGTAAGATCAGCAAAGCCATGTAAACCAATGAGTGGACATCTTCCACCACCACGAATAGATCATTAGCTTTTCAAACGTCAGCTAATGGACAATCAGGTAAAACGCAAAAAACGCAGTTTAACCAACCAAACTCAAGTTGCATATCCTGTCCGAGAAATCTGTGTCATGAACGTACAGAAATCCATGTGTTTGGCTTCAATCCGCTTAAATGCACTAACGTACAGTTACACGTTTAACCCAGGGGGGGGGACTAGCATTCCCTAAACTAACAAATAGTATTACCTAGTTGATCATAACAATCTAGAAACAATTTACATTTAGTGAACATAAGTAAAGGGAAGCTGGTGTCAAAATATGAAATAAAGCCTAATGTTTATCTGCTAGTTAAAGTACGGTTCAATGATTTATTCTGGGTCATTACAATCGTATTTATTGACGCAAAGCCAGCAGAAGGTTTTACTGCATCAAAATCATAAGCAGAGTACAACGAAATGATACGCAAACGTCACTGCTGAACAATGCAAACGTAACTGTAGCTTCAAAGCGAGAACCGTCCAAAATTGAACTTTCAGTCAACTCGTCGCTGTACTTTTTGGTGGAGCGTCCTAAAAAGTTACCTCTTTTGTCTCGTAGCCCACTTTTGCCTGTCGCAAGAGTGTGATTGATTTTACAGGAAAGCTTAATCTGGAATTTTCATATTAATTTGATATGTATGAAAATCGCAAAAAAATAGAATTATCAGTCAAGTTAGCTGCATGTCCCAGCAAATCCAAATGATTCCCAAATCAAAATTCATAAATTTCGCATATTTAACTTATGAAAAGATCTCATGTGGTTCAACTTGTTCATTTTAAAACTTCAAAAACTACAAAGAGTGAATTTATTATTCAAAAATGACCTAAACGTGTAACAGTCTCAAAAGCACATTACCTTGGTAGTAAAATTTTTAGGTTAGAAAACTTTTTTATTATTAGCTCTGTATGTATGAACAAGATTCATTTTCTGTTATTTCCAAACTTTCTCAAAATTTAAGCTAAACCTTGTATAAAACGTTATAACACCAGGTACAATGACCTTATAATTTGGGATAAATTACCTGAATGCATTATAACCTCTGTGAGAATTTATAAACAAAAGAAAAATCTTAAATCATACTTAATTACAGCATATTCTGATTTGTCACATTGAATGCGTGTGTGTAGTAGTATGGATATATAATATATATACCAATAGTACTTCATAGTATGAAATGCTAATCTCACAACTGTCATTTCCTTCCCTATAAAAATCTATAATTTTCAATTAGTTGTGCCTATTTTTGTTTGTTCTTATTTTGGCTATATCTTTGCCTCAATCGTTGTCATTGCGCAGTCGTATTAATTTTTCTCATTCATGGATTCGTCATCAGCAAGTTGAATTTCTACATTTTTGCACTTTGTCGTCAATCTAAAAAGTGAATGAGCATGTGAGGGGACAGGGGAGAAGGAGAGAAAGAGAGAGAGACAAAAGAGAGAGAAAGAGAGAGACATAGAGAGAGAGTGTATGTGTAAGAAGGGGAAAGGGGTGCCGCTAAAGAGCTTTTTTGTAAATAATGTTCTGCAAAATTTTGAAAAATTCGGGTAATTTAGTTTGGGAAAATGTCCGTAGCAGTAAACAGTGGCCCTCCCGCAAATCCTAAACCATCTCGCTACACACACAATCAAAGTTGTAGAGGCGATCAAGGGTTGTTCTTCGGGTTTTTTTGCTTCCCTTTTCCTAACAGTCGATTTGAAAAATTAACTCCTGATGACATAGACAAAGGGCTATATCTAGACTTTTCATTTGATGCATAGATTATTCGAAAATTATATGTGCTTAAATATTAAAATAAATAATTATAATAATGCAGTATACATCGAAAATAATTGTACAGATTTATTTATTTCGCTTACATTTATATATGTAATAATAATTTTATTTTGCCAGGGACTGGATGTTTACGTGTTTTCTACGTAAGTTGTGTTACTTTACTATCGTAATAAACAACCTTGAACTAATTTGCTTGTATCAACAGACTTTCTTTAATATGCTGCTGACTTCAACATTGTGAATTCTGGGTTAGATATATATACGGCTACAAACTAAAAGTCCAATCATTTTTCTAGAGACCAGTCAAGGTAATAAACATATTAAAATGATAGTCATATTTTTAGTTCATTAGCATTCAAGCTGAATGAATTAACTTTTAGCAAGTGAGCTAGTGCGGGAAATTCTTTTTCTTTTCTTCAAAATGTCTTTTCATGCGCGTTTAAGGTCAATGACAGAACGTGGCATAACTTTGAAAGAATTTACAGAATTTTTGCGAATTTGTAAGATTTTCAATAATATTGACTGAAAACATTGAGTGAGTTTCATCTCATGCAAAAGTCAAATTTACACAAGAAAACTAAAACAAACTAAGTCTTTCTAAGTTATATACATAAACATTCAGTTATCTCAATACTTTAACAACTATTACAGTGTTTCCTATATTGTCAGAGTATCGTTTCTTAACTCTTTCCCTGGTTTCTTTTCCCAAGTGCTCAGTTGTGGTTAATTTGAAGAAAATCTTAAAATGTGAGAAAATAATTTTTACATCAGTACCCACTAGAAGCTACATGTCAAAATCTAAAATCAGCAACAGACAATTTTGGAAGTTTATTAAGAGCCTTTGTGTTGAAAGCTAGGGCAGAAAGGCAAAAAAATTCCTTAAAGTAATAATTTGTTGAGTTATTAATCGTATAAATATTTACTGTGTACCAGTTTTGATTTGCTTGGCAAATTTTTTGTCTCGTAATGGATTTTCTCTGGTTAAATATTATAGCTGTTGCGTTAGTTATGATTTTATACACTAGATGGCTGACGGATGTTACCTTATGCTACTCAGTTAATTCGAGCATCCGCCATTACTAGACATGTATGCTGCACTCCAGAGCTGTCAATCATTTTTTCCCATGAGCTCTCATGTGCGACTTTGTTTCCATAAACATTGCAATCACTACACCAGCATGTATGAGAGTGCACCTCGTCTCTGCCTTGCTCTACACAGACCCACATGTTTGGGTAAAATAGTTTCACCTTGCAGTGTATGTACACTAACCAAAAATGAAAGTGGAGAAATAATAGCAAAGGCTGCAAAAAGGCTGCGTATTAATAAATTGCTGGAATAAAAATTAATGACACAAAAAAACCTGGGGCAGAATTTGCAAAGCTGTCAAAAAGTTAACAACGTCATTATTACATTCCCTGAACTATTAATACCGACATGGTTAAGTTTGTGGCGAACGATGTGTAACTGGGAACTGGTTCTTAAATAAATTTGTATTTTCTTGACCCTGGCAAATATATTTGAGGCGGGGAGGTGGTCAAACTGCATCACTTGTCTTGTAGTTTACTTTATTTCGCATGTAACTATTTTCTCTGTACGAGAAGACATGCGAATTTGTTCTCAAGTCAAAGCTAGAATTTTTTCATCGTGCAAATTTTCTTGCTTTTAAGGCAAAGCAATCATTTCCGTCATTGTGTGCAACACTTGCAGACATCTTACCTGCCATTTTGAAATTGGGTGTAACCATAAAGGCATATAATCTTCAAACATGGATTCATGACCCTGAAAACCTATATTAGAAAGGAGGTATTTACTGCTGAGGTTGCCAACATGAACATAATAATGGAACCGAAACAATCGCAAAGTGAATGCATACCATAATTTATTATTATATTTTTATCACTATATTTTTATTATAGTTTATTATTATTATTATTTAATTATTATTATTACTACTATTATTATTATTATTATTATTATTATTATTATTATTATTATTATTATTATTATTATTATTATTAATTATTGTTATTATATGCAAATGCACATCATTAGCAATTCATATAATAATAAAAAAATCATTTCTAGAAAAAGGCACTTTCTGGTTTTCTGGTGTCCCAGTTCTTCTAGTATCATTAATCTTATTACATTCTTGTTTCAATGAAAGCTCTGGCACGAAAACACAAGGACAGTTCTAAGACTTGCATGAAAAAATCATTTGCTGTAAAAAAACAAGAACAAATTATAAAATTCTAGAATGCGCAAAAAATTGAGAGGTTTTTACTAAAATAAGTTTTGCGCACAAAATTTTCCTCAAACTTCTAGAGCGCAGAACTTAAGCAGGCAGAGCAAAACTGCTGCTGATCATAGCCGTCACGGTCACGGCTCTGGCTGTGATGATAGACAACTGCCAGTTTCTGGGCGTGAGCATTTGCTGTCAGACTTTATAGACGTGTCTTTTTCCGCTATATTGCCAGCTGACAACCCATGCAAATCACTAGTGTTGTGATTTTCGTGTGGCGAGTGTGAAAACCTGCAAATAGAGGTACCTTTATAAATCAGTATTTACACGTCATTAAAAATGAAAGATTTATCGTGTTTTACAGAAATCTCGTTCTTTTTTATAATTTTTAGTGAAATGTAAGTTTCAGTGACGTTTGGTGTAACTTTCTCTTAAATTTAAAACCACAATATATCGTGTTTTTGTGTGACGTAAAGTATTTTTGTGAAATAATGCGAATTTGTGTGTCGTGTTCAAGAATCAAGATACTAAGAGTACGGTTGCTTGTTTACTTTATTCACTACATAATAATAATAAAATGATAATCTTATTTTTCTGTAATCATAACTTCTTGCTTTTATCAATAAATTTACTCCCTGTATTCGGTTTCGTTGTGAAACTGCATAATATTAATTGTTTGCATGTAATTATTCTTATTAATACTTGACGAAGTATTTTCTGATTTGATAAAAGTTTTGAGTTTCCTAAAGTTTAAAGTAAATGCCTTTATAGTTGGGTTTATATAATTTAAAAATTGTTTAACGAAAATGACTAAACTGATGATAATGATGATAAAAATGAAAATAAAATGACTATAATGATAACAAAATATCAAAAAAGAAAATACTTCAAGTAACGCATTTATTGGAGTTTTCTTGTGGTATTTGGTTGAGAGAAAAACATATGCAAATTAGGCGGACACTTGAGCACTGCAAATTGCCTATTTATGATGTAAAAAAGATGGACAAAAATAAATGGATATTTAGGCTACCAGAATGCTAAAAAGCTCATAATAATTCAAAAGCTTGAAACTTTGCAAAGTGATAGAGCTAGTTAAGATGATAAAATTTGGTTATGGCTCAATCGATATTCGTCGAATTTGAAGTAAGCACAAAATGTTTTATTTTAAATTCAATATTATACAAAAAGTAAAAGACGTGGCGATTTCTTCGCTTCCAATGAGTAGACTAAAAAACGTGCTCAATTCTGATTGGTTGACCTACTAAATTCATATAAGCCAGGTTCAACAGGCAATTCTAAATAAGTACAACTTTAGATTAAAGGGCAAGCAGAGAAAAATTTTCCAAACAGTTTCTTTTATTGAGACAGCAGTTATGCAATTTTTAACAATTGGTAACAATGAAATTGTTACTCTAGAACTACACTGAGCAGCTTGTGCAAAATAGAATTCACTCTTGGTACTTAGATGGTGCGTAAACGAAAATAAACCTCTTCCTGCAGTCTGGCCAATGAAACTGTTACAACATTGCAGCATGAAACCCAAAAACTTTGCTGGTCTTACAAAGACGATCTTGAGACTCTAGTCGAAGAATACTCTAGTTCAATAAATAAGCTCAAATTATTAATAACATGGTTCTAAAACTCACACCACGAAGATTAGAATTGATGTTATTGACTCTTGCTTCTGATTATATGCTATCCAAATGAATCTTTGTTTTTTTTTGCAAAATTTACAAGCAAAACTGTTTAAACCAGAACTCAGTTTATCACGTAGTATAGATTAATCCAGGTTGCAACAAAGAAGACTCGTTTAGGATATCATATATCATCAACAATAGTTAATAGTGTCAGTGTTATTTTGCATGGTATAAGTATTAGTTTTTTCAGTAGATGGGATTTATTTGGTGCTTTGAGATATCATGAACAGGCTACAGAAAGTCGCCTTGGCCAAACAAAGTTTTGGTATTGCAGCTGTAGTAACAGCTACTCTGAATAGGCTCAACGACATTTGACTTTTGGCATAAGTGAGCATTTGCAAACCAAAAACCAGTTATATTTACCATAAACCAATCAGTGTAATAAAAAATAGCAAGAAAATGTTTTTTAGCATTTTCAAGTAGAAAATGGTCCAGAAAATATCATGTCCAAATTATATAGCAATTTGAGTACTGCAAATTGTGCAATTATGATGTCAAAAAAGATGGCCACCTGTTGACCAAAATGAATGGATATTTAGTCACCAGAAAGCTCTCTTTGATTTAAATGCATGATACTTTTGTTTGCACAGCACTAAAGTTTATTAAGGTGATCAATTTTAATATGGAAATTCGAAATTCGACCAATATGACTGCAATTTTCGACATGGCTTACAAAATGGCTGTTGCTAGCTTATAAGGGCTACATCTTAGCTATCAAAGCATTCAGGATAAAGATTTTGGTGTCTAAATATAGGTTTTCAAGGCCATGTCTGAAGATTATATGCCCCTATGATTACACCCAATTTCAAAATGGCAGGCAACATGTCTGCAAGTGTTGCACAAAATGACGAAATGCTTGCTTCGCCTTAAAATCATGAAACTTTGCATGATTCTAAAACCCAACCGGTTGATTAATTTTAGATATGGAGCCAATGGAAAATTATTGAAAATGTCCGTAGCATTAAAATGGCCGAAATAATAGCTGTTGTCAGCTCATAAGGGTCATATCTTTTAGGAATTGTAAACAAAGTCTACCTGGTTTGTCAACTAACATTCATGTACTGTCATATAGCAAGGTTATGTGTAACTGCTGGTATGGTTTCTCGAATGAATATTATAGGTACTGTACTATATAATGTGCTAGGTATATAACTATTCTCTGATTAATGTCCTGAACAGGAAATGCATCCAGTACATAGATTTTTATGAAATTGTGATTGCCATAGGCCCCTGAAAAGAACAAGTTCTGTCAGCTCTTATTGGTTGCGACTAGATTTCAAATTTTGCCAGGAAAGAAAAAATACATAGCCTTCTCCACGTGATATGAGCTGAAGTGGTAACAGATTTTTTTTACTCTAAGCGTTTACCCTAGAGATAAGCTGCTGACTCACGACGTGTTTGTGCTTAAATATTGAACTGCACTCTGGTATGGCAAAGAGAACACATGCATCCATGTGACAGCTGACAAAACACACAAATACTTATCCACAAGGAAAAAATGCTATTGGTTGCAATATTGAAGCATGCCAAACAGGTTGCAAATCAGGCAGAACCTTTGGGACCAGGCACTGATCCCTGTCATAATTTTTCTGTTACGTCTTCAACGCTTACCACATAGACCAGGCCAACTTTTTCTTTTCCTGTCAGAATCTAAAATCTGATCTCAGCCAGTATGAGCTGGTAAAACTGATTCTTTTCAGAGACTACGGTATTCGAAATTTTATGAAAAGCAATATACCCTACGTTTTTTCCTGTTCTGGACAATAAGCAGATAATAGCAATATGCCAAACACATTATATAATATTGTATCGAAAATATTCATTCGAGAAACCTGTACCATCATTAAATATAACGTTGCCGTGCTGGGACAGTACGTGCATGTTAGTTGACAAATCAGGTAGACTTTGTTTACAATTCCTAAAAGATATGACCCTTATGAGCTGACAACAGCTATTATTTCGGCCATTTTAATGCTACGGACATTTTCAATAATTTTCCATTGGCTCCATATCTAAAATTAATCAACTGGTTGGGTATTAGCATCGTGCAAATTTCATGATTTTAAGGCAAAGCAAGCATTTCGTCATTTTGTGCAACACTTGCAGACATGTTGCCTGCCATTTTTAAATTGGGTGTAATCATAGGGGCATATAATCTTCAGACATGGCCTTGGAAACCTATATTTAGACACCAAAATCTTTATCCTGAATGCTTTGATAGCTAAGATGTAGCCCTTATAAGCTAGAAACAGCCATATTGTTAGCCAT
>JAQGDQ010000254.1:0-107500 GCA_030141605.1 Tubiluchus corallicola
GAGGATATTGAACAAGTAACCAAAGATGTTGTCGAAGAGCTTGATGACATTCCTGATTTGGTTACTGTGGACGAATCAGTTGATGTTATTTTAGATGATGCTACCTTAATGCCCAAAGATGTTGAGCTTGAAATAACATCTGCTGAGGCAGAACAGGTTGTCCTGTCTGATGCGGAACTGCCTCAACTGGTTATCGCTGGTGAGGATATTGAACAGGTATCCAAAGATGTTGTCGAAGAGCTTGATGATATTCCTGATTTGGTTACTGTGGACGAATCAGTTGATGTTATTTTAGATGATGCTACCATGATGCCCAAAGATGTTGAGCTTGAAATAATAGCTCGTGAACTGCAGCCTGAGGCTGAACATGTGGTTCTGTCTGATGTTGAACTGCCTGAACTGGTTAGTGCTGCTGAGGATATTGAACAAGTAACCAAAGATGTTGCTGAAGAGCTGGATGACATTCCTGATTTGGGTCCTGTGGGCGAATCACTTGATGTTATTTTAGATGATGCTGCCTTAATGCCCAAAGATGTACAGCTTGAAATAACATCCACTGAGGCAGAACAGGCTGTCCTGTCTGATGCTGAACTGCCTCAACTGGTTATTGCTGGTGAGGATATTGAACAAGTAACCAAAGATGTTGTCGAAGAGCTTGATGATATTCCTGATTTGGTTGCTGTGGACGAATCAGTTGATGTTATTTTAGATGATGCTACCTTAATGCCTAAAGATGTACAGCTTGAAATAACATCCACTGAGGCAGAACAGGCTGTCCTGTCTGATGATGAACTGCCTCAACTGATTATTGCTGGTAAGGATATTGAACAAGTAACCAAAGATGTTGTCGAAGAGCTTGATGACATTCCTGATTTGGTTACCGTGGACGAATCACTTGATGTTATTTTAGATGATGCTACCTTAATGCCTAAAGATGTGCAGCTTGAAATAACATCTGCTGAGGTAGAACAGGTTGTCCTGTCTGATGCTGAACTGCCTCAACTGGTTATTGCTGGTGAGGATATTGAACAAGTAACCAAAGATGTTGTCGAAGAGCTTGATGATATTCCTGATTTGGTTACTGTGGACGAATCAGTTGATGTTATTTTGGATGATGCTACCTTGATGCCCAAAGATGTACAGCTTCAAATAACATCTACTGAGGCAGAACAGGTTGTCCTTTCTGACGCTAAACAGCCTGAGTTGGTTAGTGCTGGTGAGGATATTGAACAAGTAACCAAAGATGTTGTCGAAGAGCTTGATGACATTCCTGATTTGGTTCCTGTGGGCGAATCAGTTGATGTTATTTTAGATGATGCTACCTTGATGCCCAAAGATGTAGAGCTTGAAATAATAGTTCGTGAACTGCAGCCTGAGGCTGAACATGTGGTTCTGTCTGATGTTGAACTGCCTGAACTGGTTAGTGCTGCTGAGGATATTGAAAAAGTAGCCAAAGATGTTGTCGAAGAGCTTGATGACATTCCTGATTTGGTTACTGTGGACGAATCAGTTGATGTTATTTTAGATGATGCTACCTTAATGCCCAAAGATGTTGAGCTTGAAATAACATCTGCTGAGGCAGAACAGGTTGTCCTGTCTGATGTTGAACTACCTGAACTGGTTATCGCTGGTGAGGATATTGAACAGGTAACCAAAGATGTTGTCGAAGAGCTTGATGATATTCCTGATTTGGTTACTGTGGACGAATCAGTTGATGTTATTTTAGATGATGCTACCATGATGCCCAAAGATGTTGAGCTTGAAATAATAGCTCGTGAACTGCAGCCTGAGGCTGAACATGTTGTTCTGTCTGATGTTGAACTGCCTGAACTGGTTAGTGCTGGTGAGGATATTGAACAAGTAACCAAAGATGTTGTCGAAGAGCTTGATGACATTCCTGATTTGGTTACTGTGGACGAATCAGTTGATGTTATTTTAGATGATGCTACCTTAATGCCCAAAGATGTTGAGCTTGAAATAACATCTGCTGAGGCAGAACAGGTTGTCCTGTCTGATGTTGAACTACCTGAACTGGTTATCGCTGGTGAGGATATTGAACAGGTAACCAAAGATGTTGTCGAAGAGCTTGATGATATTCCTGATTTGGTTACTGTGGACGAATCAGTTGATGTTATTTTAGATGATGCTACCTTGATGCCCAAAGATGTTGAGCTTGAAATAATAGCTCGTGAACTGCAGCCTGAGGCTGAACATGTGGTTCTGTCTGATGTTGAACTGCCTGAACTGGTTAGTGCTGCTGAGGATATTGAACAAGTAACCAAAGATGTTACTGAAGAGCTGGATGACATTCCTGATTTGGTTGCTGTAGACGAATCAGTTGATGTTATTTTAGATGATGCTACCTTAATGCCTAAAGATGTACAGCTTGAAATAACATCCACTGAGGCAGAACAGGCTGTCCTGTCTGATGATGAACTGCCTCAACTGATTATTGCTGGTAAGGATATTGAACAAGTAACCAAAGATGTTGTCGAAGAGCTTGATGACATTCCTGATTTGGTTACCGTGGACGAATCACTTGATGTTATTTTAGATGATGCTACCTTAATGCCTAAAGATGTACAGCTTGAAATAACATCTGCTGAGGTAGAACAGGTTGTCCTGTCTGATGCGGAACTGCCTGAACTGGTTATCGCTGGTGAGGATATTGAACAGGTAACCAAAGATGTTGTCGAAGAGCTTGATGATATTCCTGATTTGGTTGCTGTAGACGAATCTGTTGATGTTATTTTAGATGATGCTACCTTGATGCCCAAAGATGTAGAGCTTGAAATAATAGTTCGTGAACTGCAGCCTGAGGCTGAACATGTGGTTCTGTCTGATGTTGAACTGCCTGAACTGGTTAGTGCTGCTGAGGATATTGAAAAAGTAGCCAAAGATGTTGTCGAAGAGCTTGATGACATTCCTGATTTGGTTACTGTGGACGAATCAGTTGATGTTATTTTAGATGATGCTACCTTAATGCCCAAAGATGTTGAGCTTGAAATAACATCTGCTGAGGCAGAACAGGTTGTCCTGTCTGATGCGGAACTGCCTCAACTGGTTATCGCTGGTGAGGATATTGAACAGGTATCCAAAGATGTTGTCGAAGAGCTTGATGATATTCCTGATTTGGTTACTGTGGACGAATCAGTTGATGTTATTTTAGATGATGCTACCATGATGCCCAAAGATGTTGAGCTTGAAATAATAGCTCGTGAACTGCAGCCTGAGGCTGAACATGTGGTTCTGTCTGATGTTGAACTGCCTGAACTGGTTAGTGCTGCTGAGGATATTGAACAAGTAACCAAAGATGTTGCTGAAGAGCTGGATGACATTCCTGATTTGGTTACCGTGGACGAATCACTTGATGTTATTTTAGATGATGCTACCTTAATGCCTAAAGATGTACAGCTTGAAATAACATCTGCTGAGGTAGAACAGGTTGTCCTGTCTGATGCTGAACTGCCTCAACTGGTTATTGCTGGTGAGGATATTGAACAAGTAACCAAAGATGTTGTCGAAGAGCTTGATGATATTCCTGATTTGGTTGCTGTAGACGAATCAGTTGATGTTATTTTGGATGATGCTACCTTGATGCCCAAAGATGTACAGCTTCAAATAACATCTACTGAGGCAGAACAGGTTGTCCTTTCTGATGCTGAACTGCCTGAACTGGTTAGTGCTGCTGAGGATATTGAACAAGTAACCAAAGAAGTTGTCAAAGAGCGTGATGACATTCCTGATTTGGTTCGTGTGGGCGAATCTGTTGATGTTATTTTGGATGATGCTACCTTGATGCCCAAAGATGTTGAGCTTGAAATAATAGCTCGTGAACTGCAGCCTGAGGCTGAACATGTGGTTCTGTCTGATGTTGAACTGCCTGAACTGGTTAGTGCTGCTGAGGATATTGAAAAAGTAGCCAAAGATGTTGTCGAAGAGCTTGATGACATTCCTGATTTGGTTACTGTGGACGAATCAGTTGATGTTATTTTAGATGATGCTACCTTAATGCCCAAAGATGTTGAGCTTGAAATAACATCTGCTGAGGCAGAACAGGTTGTCCTGTCTGATGCGGAACTGCCTGAACTGGTTATCGCTGGTGAGGATATTGAACAGGTATCCAAAGATGTTGTCGAAGAGCTTGATGATATTCCTGATTTGGTTGCTGTAGACGAATCAGTTGATGTTATTTTAGATGATGCTACCTTGATGCCCAAAGATGTAGAGCTTGAAATAATAGTTCGTGAACTGCAGCCTGAGGCTGAACATGTGGTTCTGTCTGATGTTGAACTGCCTGAACTGGTTAGTGCTGCTGAGGATATTGAACAAGTAACCAAAGATGTTGTCGAAGAGCTTGATGACATTCCTGATTTGGTTACTGTGGACGAATCAGTTGATGTTATTTTAGATGATGCTACCTTAATGCCCAAAGATGTTGAGCTTGAAATAACATCTGCTGAGGCAGAACAGGTTGTCCTGTCTGATGTTGAACTACCTGAACTGGTTATCGCTGGTGAGGATATTGAACAGATAACCAAAGATGTTGTCGAAGAGCTTGATGATATTCCTGATTTGGTTGCTGTGGACGAATCAGTTGATGTTATTTTGGATGATGCTACCACGATGCCCAAAGATGTACAGCTGGAAAAAACAGCTCATGAACTGCAGGCTGAGGCTGAACATGTTGTTCTGTCTGATGTTGAACTGCCTGAACTGGTTAGCGCTGGTGAGGATATTGAACAAGTAACCAAGGAAGTTGTCAAAGAGGATGATGGCATTCCTGATTTGATTAATGTGGACGAATCAGTTGATGTTATTTTAGATGATGCCACCTTAATGCCCAAAGATGTTGAGCTTGAAATAACGTCTGCTGATGCAAAACAGGTTGTCCTGTTTGATGCTGAACTGCCTGAAGTGGTTATCGCTGGTGAGGATATTGAACAGGTATCCAAAGATGTTGTCGAAGAGCTTGATGATATTCCTGATTTGGTTGCTGTAGACGAATCTGTTGATGTTATTTTGGATGATGCTACCTTAATGCCCAAAGATGTTGAGCTTGAAATAACATCTGCTGAGGCAGAAGTTGTCCTTTCTGATGCTGAACTGCCTCAACTGGTTATTGCTGGTGAGGATATTGAACAAGTAACCAGAGAAATTGTCGAAGAACATGATGACATTCCTGATTTGGTTACCGTGGACGAATCAGTTGATGTTATTTTGGGTGACGCTGCCTTGATGCCCAAAGATGTAGAGCTTGAAATAACAGCTCGTGAACTGCCGTCTGAAGCAGAACAGGTTGTCCTGTCTGATATTGAGCTGCCTGAACTGGTTATCGCTGGTGAGGATATTGAACAAGTAACCAAAGTTGTTGCTGAAGAGCTTGATGATATTCCTGATTTGGTTGCTGTGGATGCATCAGTTGATGTTATTTTAGATGATGCTACCTTAATGCCCAAAGATGTACAGCTTGAAATAACATCAGCTGAGGTAGAACAGGTTGTCCTGTCTGATGCTGAACTGCCTCAACTGGTTATTGCTGGTGAGGATATTGAACAAGTAACCAAAGATGTTGTCGAAGAGCTTGATGATATTCCTGATTTGGTTGCTGTAGACGAATCTGTTGATGTTATTTTAGATGATGCTGCCTTGATGCCCAAAGATGTAGAGCTTGAAATAACAGCTCATGAACTGCCGTCTGAAGTAGAACAGGTTGTCCTGTCTGATGTTGAACTACCTGAACTGGTTATCGCTGGTGAGGATATTGAACAAGTAACCAAAGATGTTGTCGAAGAGCTTGATGATATTCCTGATTTGGTTGCTGTGGATGCATCAGTTGATGTTATTTTAGATGATGCTACCTTAATACCCAAAGATGTTGAGCTTGAAATAACATCAGCTGAGGCAGAACAGGTTGTCCTGTCTGATGCTGAACTGCCTCAACTGGTTATTGCTGGTGAGGATATTGAACAGGTATCCAAAGATGTTGTCGAAGAGCTTGATGATATTCCTGATTTGGTTGCTGTAGACGAATCTGTTGATGTTATTTTAGATGATGCTACCTTAATGCCCAAAGATGTTGAGCTTGAAATAATAGCTCGTGAACTGCAGCCTGAGGCTGAACATGTGGTTCTGTCTGATGCTGAACTGCCTCAACTGGTTATCGCTGGTGAGGATATTGAACAGGTATCCAAAGATGTTGTCGAAGAGCTTGATGATATTCCTGATTTGGTTGCTGTAGACGAATCAGTTGATGTTATTTTGGATGATGCTACCATGATGCCCAAAGATGTACAGCTGGAAAAAACAGCTCATGAACTGCAGGCTGAGGCTGAACATGTTGTTCTGTCTGATGTTGAACTGCCTGAACTGGTTAGTGCTGCTGAGGATATTGAACAAGTGACCAAAGATGTTGCTGCAGAGCTTGATGATATTCCTGATTTGGTTGCTGTAGATGCATCACTTGATGTTATTTTAGATGATGCTACCTTGATGCCCAAAGATGTAGAGTTTGAAATAACAGCTCGTGAACTGCCGGCTGAAGCAGTACAGGTTGTCCTGTCTGATGTTGAACTGCCTGAACTGGTTAGTGCTGCTGAGGATATTGAACAAGTAACCAAAGATGTTGTCGAAGAGCTTGATGATATTCCTGATTTGGTTGCTGTAGACGAATCAGTTGATGTTATTTTAGATGATGCTACCTTAATGCCCAAAGATGTTGAGCTTGAAATAACATCTGCTGAGGCAGAAGTTGTCCTTTCTGATGCTGAACTGCCTCAACTGGTTATTGCTGGTGAGGATATTGAACAGATAACCAAAGATGTTGTCGAAGAGCTTGATGATATTCCTGATTTGGTTGCTGTAGACGAATCTGTTGATGTTATTTTGGATGATGCTACCTTAATGCCCAAAGATGTTGAGCTTGAAACAATAGCTCGTGAACTGCAGCCTGAGGCTGAACATGTGGTTCTGTCTGATGCTGAACTGTCTCAAATGGTTATCGCTGGTGAGGATATTGAACAGGTATCCAAAGATGTTGTCGAAGAGCTTGATGATATTCCTGATTTGGTTGCTGTAGACGAATCTGTTGATGTTATTTTGGATGATGCTACCTTGATGCCCAAAGATGTTGAGCTTGAAATAACAGCTCGTGAACTGCAGGCTGAGGCTGAACATGTTGTTCTGTCTGATGTTGAACTGCCTGAACTGGTTAGTGCTGCTGAGGATATTGAACAAGTAACCAAAGATGTTGTCGAAGAGCTTGATGACATTCCTGATTTGGTTACTGTGGACGAATCACTTGATGTTATTTTAGATGATGCTACCTTAATGCCCAAAGATGTTGAGCTTGAAATAACATCTGCTGAGGCAGATGTTGTCCTTTCTGATGCTGAACTGCCTCAACTGGCTATTGCTGGTGAGGATATTGAACAGGTATCCAATGATGTTGTCGAAGAGCTTGATGATATTCCTGATTTGGTTGCTGTAGACGAATCAGTTGATGTTATTTTGGATGATATAACCTTGATGCCCAAAGATGTAGAGCTTGAAATATCATCTACTGAGGCAGAACAAGCTGTCCTGTCTGATGTTAAACTGCCTGAACTGGTTAGTGCTGCTGAGGATATTGAACAAGTAACCAAAGAAGTTGTCGAAGAGCATGATGACATTCCTGATTTGGTTACTGTGGACGAATCACTTGATGTTATTTTAGATGATGCTACCTTGATGCCCAAAGATGTAGAGCTTGAAATAACAGCTCGTGAACTGCCGGCTGAAGCAGAACAGGTTGTCCTGTCTGATATTGAGCTGCCTGAACTGGTTATTGCTGCTGAGGATATTGAAAAAGTAACCAAAGATGTTGTCAAAGAGCTTGATGTTATTCCTGATTTGGTTGCTGTGGATGCATCAGTTGATGTTATTTTAGATGATGCTACCTTGATGCCCAAAGATGTAGAGCTTGAAATAACATCTGCTGAGGCAGAAGTTGTCCTTTCTGATGCTGAACTGCCTCAACTGGTTATTGCTGGTGAGGATATTGAACAGGTATCCAAATATGTTGTAGAAGAGCTTGATGATATTCTTGATTTGGTTGCCGTAGACGATTCAGTTGATGTTGCTTTTGATGATGCTACCTTAATGCCCAAAGATGTTGAGCTTGAGATAACATCTACTGAGGCAGAACAGATTGTCCTGTCTGATGTTGAACAGCCTGAGCTGGTTATTGTTGGTGAGGATGTTGAACAAGTAACCAAAGATGTTGTCGACAAGCTTGATGATATTCCTGATTTGGTTCCTGTGGGCGAATCAGTTGAAGTTATTTTAGATGCTGCTACCTCGATGCCCAAAGATGTACAGCTTGAAATAACAGCTCATGAACTGCAGGCTGAGGCTGAACATGTGGTTCTGTCTGTTGTTGAACTGCCTGAACTGGTTAGTGCTTGTGAGGATATTGAACAAGCAACTGAAAAAGTTGTCGAAGGGCGTGATGATTTTCCCAATGTTGACTTACCTGAGCTCATCAGCACAGCAGGAGATGTAGAGGCAGTAACAGAAAAGGCAACTGAGGAAACTGATGTTATTCCCGATTTGCCTGAAGTTACTTTAGAGAGAGTTGAACATGAGTTAATTGCTCCTGTAGTGCCACCTAATGCTAAGGAAATGGTGCTATCAGAACGTGAACTATCTGAATTGATTAGTATTGGTGAGGTTATTGAACAAGTAACCAATGAATATGCAGACATTGAACATTATCCACAAAAGACCGAGATATCTGTAGAAGTTCACTGCAAGTATCCTAGGGAAGTTAGCTTTTTGATAGCAGACAATAAACGTGCTGATGAAGAAGACAAACTAAAGCCCACATTGAAGAAGAAGAAGCAAGTAAAGAAAGTTGCAGCTGTGGTTAAAAAAGAAACTGAAAAACCTGTTGTAGCTGCAAAGGTAATTCCTCTGTGCTTTGTAGAAATTAATTATGAGCACCCTGTACAGGCGTCATTAAATGTGTGTCTAGAACATGTCAAGGAGAAGTTGCCATTGCCACATATGCGAAAATCCAAATTCTTTCACGAAACAAAAGCTACACAAACTGCAGGAGTAAGCAGTTCTCTACCAGATTCACAGAAGATACTCAAAGGTCGAGATACTATTAAGAAAGTTCAAGAATCTAAAGCTTTATATTTAGGCCAATTTCATGCACCTGACATCTGCGGGATGGAAATAATTGTAGAATCTGACTCGGAGGAAGACTATCCTTGTTATACAGACAAAATTACATATTACAAAGAGGGGAAGTGGGGCACTAAATCACCATCTCAGGAAAAGGGTGGACAAAGCACTGATTATTATAATGAACAGTCTGACACTTATCCCATACCTGTGCAAACACAAGTTCCTCCTTTGGTGGAAGAAACTGATGAAAGCCACATAAAGAAACTACTGCAAGAAGCAGAGGAGTTGAGACTTGAACATGAACGCTCTAAGCAGCCTGAGTATTTTGGAAGGAGAGACATGAAAGGAGTATTCAGTGAAAAGGGTGACATTTATGAGGAACGTAAGTCATACAAAAGTAATTTGCCAAAACAACAACATGACACTAAGCAGATCATGAAAAAGCCAATATCAACTTTTAAGAAAAAGTACGAGCTTGAAGTTGATCGGCGACAGAAAGCTTTAGTAAAACATGTCGAAATAAAGATTGAAGCAGGATCTGCCATTAAATTATCAGAGTGCAATAAAGGAACAGCAAAAGCAAAATCAAAGCCATCAGACCACAAAGAAAAGACGGACAGGCAAGAATATTCTTTTGACCTAAAAGTACTTGAAAAGAAGGAACCACAATATAAAGTGAAAGAATCAATTTGGTATGAAGCTAAAGATATGACTGAAGCAGAGCTCATACAGAAAGGATTGGCTGAGCATTGGAAGCAATACCGTCTATCTACTGAAGGAAGAGGTGAAGCACTAGTTCAACTCGTGGAAGTTATTGTAGATGAAAATGAAGATGACGAACGTATTGTGTACAGATTTATGAAGAGATTTAAAGAGGGTGATGAAAAGAAACGCACAAAACCTGAGGTTGTACGTCAAGAACCGTTAGTTACCTGCAGTACGCATGAAGAAAAGCCAGAACTTTCCCGACCACATTATCAACAGCCAGATATTCGTTTCAGACGGTCTACTGGAGATAAAAATCGCGATGTTTGTTTAAGGTTACCAGATTTTTCCTGTAAAACAAATGCATTTGGTTCGCCTCGTCCTAGTAGACGTGATTTTTCAAAACTCTCTGATAATTCTGCTTTTGATATTTACAAAAGCCATTATTCTCGAGATCCACATAAAGGCTACTTGCATACCTCTTCAGATGACCACAAGTACGGGAGAGGTTCTGATTATAATGTTCGTCACTTATCTAGTGCCAGTGATTCACTTAGTCAAAGTGATGCTTTAAAACTGTCTTCGTTTGCTATTCCGAAACTTGTCCGGGGTAAATATTTGGCGGTGCCAGAACCAATGAGAGTTCGAAAGACTTCTGTAAAAAGCCCAAGTCCTTCGAGCAGTCCGCAAACGCCAGAGCAACGGCAGTTGTTTAAGAGAGCTGTGCAAGGTACACAGCAGCGCTTGGAAGAACTATCACCTAGCCTATATCACCGCACCACAATCACTCCACTACAGCAATCATCTGAGAGATTATCTCAGATCAAACCCAAACGATACCACTCTCGCTGTTTGGATCATTCAGATGAAGCGAGTCCTGTGATGGATGCCAAGCAGCCATATCCATCTTCTAGTCAAGCTGCTGCAACGTGGCTGAAGCGGCAGGAGTTTTTTAGAGCAGAAAGTTCTATTCGGCGGCGTCATGGCAACGAGACCAAACAAAAGACTCCTGTTTACACTCATAGGACGAGTAGTAAGGAACAGTTATGTACTAGTCCAACTCTTTCGTGGGAATTCAAGGAAGAAACGCAGAGGAGGCGATCATCTGCTGATCTTCCCCAAAGTCTGCACTTTTCTGCCCGACTTTCTCCGCGAATATCAGTAGCTTCTAAAAGTCGTGACACGTCTCATTTGAAAAGGAAGCCAAAACTTGACTAAGAGATCTGTTAATCTGTTTTAGTCTAGGTAGATCTAGACAGCTGTTGTAGAAAATTGTATCAATGAAATTTTTCTCGAAATTATGATTTTTTATCAATTTTTTCATTGTACATCTCTATTTTTGTAATTTTCGTATGATTTTTGTTAAGCTTGTATTCGTTTTGTATTCTGTGATGTTGCCTGTTAAATATGAGGAGAACCTAAGGACAAACTCGTGGAATGGACAAATTTATACGGATGTAAATTTATTTTATTTAACTTGTAAGAGAAGGACAAATTATGATCAAGTAGAAGTTGTTAAATTATTATGGTTTTACGATGCTTAAAGCAAAAGCTTTGATGGCGACTGAATTCATGTGCAAAACTGGCGTGGAGCTGTAACAGTGTATTACCACCTTGAACATTCTCGATTATTGATACAAATAATTGTGAGTAAATGCTCATTGTTGCATTTATATGTGCAGCTTCGTCTATAGACATCTGTAATAATTTAAGTACTGATTGTTAATGAATAATTATGTTCATATTCGGGCCTAATCCTCGCCAAAGGAATCAATGGACAATTCTGCAGTAACTGTCTAGGCTGGACCTCTGAACTTGACTGCAGACAACTAGAAAAGGCACTTAATGGAAAAGGACGTCAGCTCTAATCATGTCACTACTCTACCAGATAGGTGAGCGTTTTTTCGAAAGAACAATAAGATGCTTTTCAGAACTATAAGGCATTGTTAAGCTGTGAAGAATATAATTTCGTTTGTCGTCGTCGTTGTTGTTGTCATCGTTGTTACTGTTTTGTTGTTGTTGTTGCTGTTGTTGTTGTTGCTGTTGTTGTTGTTGTTGTTGGTGCTGCTGCTGCTGCTGTTGCTGTTGCAGCTCTACTGCTGTGTTGTTGTTGTTGTTGTTGTTTTTGTTGCTGTTGCTGTTAAACTAGACTTTCTATTTTCAGGTAAATCTTTCCATAACTAGTTATCAGAGCAGTTATCAGAAATTCCATAAGCAGTTATCAGAAATTATCCAACTGATGATTGTTGGCTTTGCTTTAAAACTAATTGCAGTACTTATTTTGTTAATTAGGTCATTCCGACGGAAGTGCCCGATTGCAGACGCCACACTGTTTTCCCTGCAAGCATTGTTGCTGTACTATCGATCCAGGTTACTTCCAGAAGGAACCACAATATGACTACTTTCCCAAGCGACGCCTCAATCTGGACAATGTCGAACAGCCGGAGTGTGCTTTTATTTGCATAAATTCGCAATTTTGCGGACTTAGCAGACATTAAATTGTAAACAAATTAAATTCTGTATATTGTGAAAGTTGAATGTCCTGACAGTGAAAGAGGTTAACGTGTCTCTGGTTTTTGCTTAGATAATAATAGTGGATTTGCCTAGAATTTTTGTGTGTGGTTAATGCTCCCTTTATTATACTATTAAAATGTGTCTCTGATGGGTCATCATATTGCTATTATGTTCTTCAGTTTTTTGTGGTCCTAATTGGTGAACGTAATGCCAATTCTGATTGTCCTATGTTGAAGACTTTATGCAAGCAATGCTGTATTTTTGAGTATGGTCTTCTAGTATGTTGTTTGCGTACTTATGTGCCAAACCAAAAACAAGGTGCTTTAAATATTTTCTCTTGTTGTAAGTTCATTAGTCTTTTAATCTAGTCAACAGGCTTTTGTATCACATCATTTTGTCCTAGTCATAGTTCAGAAATCCCGTCAAATTTATAATTATTGTTTTAGTGCATTTCCTTAAGGACTGTTTTTGTGCAATTATAGTGATAGGTGCTTTGAGCTTTTGTAGCCGAGTAATGACGAATGTGCAATGGATTTTTATTATTTTTAATTTTGACGTCATTGGCATGCATTTTAAATATTAATGCACATTCCGTGTTTGTAAAATTTGTAGAATTTTAAATAAATTATTATTGCTGTTGCTACATGATTTTTAACGTGATTATTTAATTGTTGGATCTAGATTTCGTCTTCTGTTATTCAATAGCCGATAGCGTTGCCCAGTATAGTGTGAGTGGCGAATGCTAAATGTGGTTCCTGTGGGTTCGATACTCGCTCTAAGCGATAATTATATATAATAATTCAACATCCGCAAACCTGGCTGTTTGGCTTGTAGAGTGAGGACGTTTATGCATCCAAATGTGGATGAGACATCTTTGCCAGTTCAGTAGTAATCTTAGAGGGATGTCCTTAATGAGTCAGCTCTAGTGGTGCTGTGAACACCTCCTTAAACAAGCCCTATCTTTGAGCGCTGAGTGTCCTTTTCGCTTCATTTTGCTTTAGAAACACATTGGATGTTGCAGTACCTAAACCATCATTTTCAGTTTTTTTGTGTTTTCCATTTCCTTTCCAATGACTGGGGCAATTTTCACTGTTAAATCTATGACAGCTTTCAGGTTTTAATTATATTTCACTCTATTACTGGGACTGTGGCCCCAGCATTTTTCAATTGTAGATTAGAATGTATTTCAAAAGCCTTATATCGGGTGCCGGAGAAAAATGTACCGAAATTTAGACTACAATAATATTAGAAACTAGTGCTCTGCAAAGTTGGGATTTTACAAAATGATATTGCAGTGCATTAGCTTTTGGCTGTGAAAGTTACGAGTTTATAGTTTTAGCATTAAACAGTTTTTGAGTAATGCCAAAAATATTTTACATGTTAAAAATCTAAACGCAATGTAATCACAAAAAATTCACAAGTAATTGAAAAAAGCCGCTTTGACGTACAAAGCACTCAATGTATGGCAGCAAAAAATAAGCAAAATCAATCAGTTTACATCATGGTCTTCATCAGAAAAAATAGAGCTTTGATAAAGATTTGTTATCGAGAATGCCCTGGAATTCCCTTAAAAAGAAATTGCACGATGGCCGTGCAAAGCTGTTTGATTCAAAGTAACAAGGCAAAAACTGTTAAATGCTGTCCAAATACGCCTTAAAGAAGTGAAAAAGTGTCAGCTGTTGGATGAAACGACTTCATCTAGTTTGTAGTGAAAATGCTAGACACATAGAGCACTTACTGCAAATTTAAGCAATAGATATTCATCTATTGAATATGACATGTGATTTTTCCGGCATTTATTTTTTGACTCGTCAATTTAAAACTTCTGTTTCTGGAAAAAATTGAGGTAATGACCTAAAAATTTTGGTGCTTACACACAAGAGTCTACAACGTCAGTGTGGTAATTTTCAGGAGTCTCCGTTATTTTCTTCTTATAATATCGTGATCAAAAGTTTGGCATATTTTTTGCGCCACCTGATACAACGTCAAAAATGATGTAGCCTGCATGGCTGTCGTATTAACATATAAATTCTGAACAGGTTTTTTACAGCGACCTTACACATTAACATTTTTCAGGTCTGAACTTTTTATGATTATTCAAGTCAAGCAAACCGTTAAGTACTTGCAATAAGATACTTTCTAATGAGTATCTGTGATCGGTTCTTAAACTCTACGGCAAGATGCACTGCTCATAGTCTGGCAGTAGATGTCTTTACTACAAAAAATCCACAGGCCCAGGTTCCAATGTTTTTGCGCGCATGCGTTTCATTTAGTCCTGTTTCAAGCTTAATAAACTCAATACAAAATCGCTTCGGAAAGTTGCGGTCACTAGGCAGCATTCCACAATATATAATAAGAAAATACAAAGCTTTAAAAGTTAATCGAAATCACGTTGTCTCAAGTTTGCTTTCGCTTTAGACACACAATGAAAAACACACATTACCTCCTGGCAATTATTATGTTATTAAATTCCTTTAGAAGTGCCTATTGAACGCATTTAAAGAGCTGAACATCTGCTACTGATTTCGTGCCGCCAGGTTATACGCAGACTCAAAGACAAAAGTATTATTGTGACACATCCAAGTGTTAGCCCTAGGCTTTTATAAGGTTATCAGCAAGGGCTTAGAAGCTTTTCTGCGCATTTCCACCTCGGCGATATCAAACGAAGGGTACTTAAGGTTCAGGAGGAATAAGAATCCAACATACATTGGCAAAATGCTCATGAAAGCATGTTACTAATGCTCTGTACCTAATTGGACATTAGCCTGTGTTCTTAAACACATTATGACGGGGGCAAATCATGCTTTTCTCAAACTTTCTTTATGTACATGCTTTGTCGTTTTGGTAAAAGCCGTTGTACCACCAGCTGCACTGCAGACTGCTTACATTCTTGAACCAGGTGATCTGATGTTGGGACTGTTGTTAGGCGTCCATGACTACCACCCCGTAAAACCCTGTGGAGAGAAGATAACTGAGTATCGCCGTGTTCCTGCCGTATATACTATGGAGTTCTTGAAACAGAAGTTCGAAGCCGACCCCACCATTCTACCGAATACCAGCATCGGTTATGTCTGGTACGACACTTGTTACAAGGATTCTACTGGAATGGCACAAACATTGCATTTTATACCAGATTCTTGTACCTCTGACAGCTCTGCCACTACAAGTACTCCGCTTTTGCAGCCTCAAGATAGCAATGATTTCTTGAACATGAAAGGCAATGAATATGTCGATGTCGTAGGAGTAGTAGGCGCAACATTCAGCTCCACAAGTATTCTAATCAATCATATCCTTAATATGTATGAAATACCGCAAGTCAGTCAAGCATCAAGCAGTGATACACTAAGTGACATCAGCAGACATGAATACTTCTTTAGAGTTTATCCGCCTGATAGGTATCAGGTGCTGGCCATCATGAGTGTTATCAAGCATTTTCAATGGAAATACATTTCAATGATATACTCTGAAGGTAGTTATGGTGAAACTGCAGAAAAGTACATTCACGAAGATGCCAAAAAAGAGGGAATCTGCATGGCTGTGGTGAGAAAGGTGCCATATAGTGCCACTTATGCCGACTTTGATGCATACGCCAATGAGCTCATCGAAAACTCCAAGGCAAGGGTGGTAATACTGTTTTGCCTTGGCGACCATGTACCATGGCTTTTCAAAAACCTCCAAGCAAAAAACTACACGAATCATTTCATTTGGCTTACCAGCGAAGCTTGGGGAGGAACCTTTGCTGATTACAGAGACATAGAGCAGATGTCTCTTGGGACCATTGCCATCACTCCAACTGTCAGAGATGTCCCAGAATTTGACCAGTGGTTTTCATCACTGACTCTGAACGATTTTACAAAGTATGGGCTGATGAATATCTTTTGGGAGAAGAAATTTAATTGTTCGATAAACGGAAGTAGTGGCACTCGTACATGTGACCGCAACACCAGATTGGGGGCACAACATGAACCACACCCAGTGACATCCTTGTTACTTGATGCAGCCAATGCATTAATATACAGCATAGATAAGCTACTTAAGAGAAAATGTCCTGAAACAACAGGTCAGGCTACTAGAAACTGTATAACAGGAAAAGAAGTACTTGAATCTATGAAGACAATAAGTTATCCCGGGTATACAATGGATACGATTCGCTTTAATGAAAATGGCGATATCCGGGCCCAATATGTGGTGCAAAATTTCCATGCAAAACATGGAAAGTATATTTTAGAGCACATAGGATCTTGGAGTGAGGCTGAAAACAGATTACTCTTGTTCAAAAAAGTGACCTGGGCAACAAGAACAATGGAAAACAAGTCTGAAGAATATTTTGTTCCAGAATCTGTTTGTGCAACATCATGTCCGCCAAGACATTACAAGCAACAGTTGGAGGTGTCATGTTGCTGGGAGTGTAGAGCATGCAGAGAGAATGAATACCTGATTAACAACAATACGAAATGTGTCGCTTGTCCAAAATTCACCTGGCCCCAGGAATCTGACGATACGAACTGTGAGATTATTCCCCCAAGTTACCTAGATGTGACAGGAACTGCTGGGCTCATCAGTATTGTTCTGACAATCTTTGGGATTCTTTTTACCTTTTTGGTTACCGTTTTATTTCTGTGGCATCGGAATGCTAAGCTAATTAAAGCATCGAGCAGAGAACTGAGCATCATAATCCTGGTGGGCATTCTACTGTCGTTCTTTGTTGTGTTTCCTTTGTTATTGAAGCCGAAGTCGGGACACTGTGCCATTGGTCGTTTTGGGTTCATACTCTGCTTTACAACCATCTATGGTCCACTGTTGGCAAGAACGAATAGAATCTACCGCATCTTTGAAGCTGGCAAGAAGACAAAGATGGTGCCGAGTTGTATAGCACCAAGATCACAGATGATGCTGAGTGGACTATTCATATTGATCCAGGTACGTCTGTAATGCACATTCCAATAAATATTAATTTTTTTACATTGATCACTTGACAAAATCATGCAAATCGTTTGGAGTTCAAAAATGATTCTGCAGTTTGTAATAACAGAACAGAATTAGCCCATGAAGGGATTAAGGACTGGAAAGCCTAGAAGAAATTACTGAACTTAGCCCAGATCCCTTAATGAGATTTGAATTCAGTGACAGTCTTGGCTTTCTTACTGTAAACAACATTATCCACCCTTACTTTACCTAGAAACAATAAAAATGGTGATAAAGAACATAATTGTATAAGATTAGACATTCACTTTGTACTTGCGCATGGTAAAAAGCAGACTTTGTTCATGTCCTGCAATAAATAGACATGTTAGACTTAATGCAAACTTGGTGCTGACTGAGTCTGAACTCAGGCTGGTTAGAAAGTAAAGGGTTTGATATCACATATTAAGGATAAATGAGAATTGGCAAATTGCCAGAATCACCCAGGCAAAACTAATCAAAGCTACTGATGGTTTGATTTGTGAGACATCCTCACTCAACCTGCATTCAGTGAATAATTGATAGTGCATAAACTAAGAAATTTGCAAAACAAACCATTTAATGACTTACTTTACAATGATCTTTAAAAAAATAGTCATTTAATAAAACTTTTGTAGACTGTAAGCAGACAGATCACTGTTTGGTCATCATTACCTAACAACATATGCACAATATAAGAAATTTCAAATTTACTCATTAAGTTTGTCAGTTTGATAAAGTCGTGAAAAAATGCTTAATCCATCTCATTCTTGTCATTGTATAAGACGACAAAACTAGGTTGAATTTGCAAGATAACTCACTATGATTTTATATACCATAATATTGTTTTTCTTCTTTGATGACACTAATCACTTTTAGTTTAACTCTTCACTAATTTGTCTGCACAATTTGTTTGAAATTAACACGTTTCAATTAGTTTAGCCATTTTTTGAAGTACGTTCTGAAGTTATTTTCTCATCAATATTCTCACATAAATATAAAACAACAATATTTATTGATATCATTTCATTTGCAGGCAGTAATTAGTACAACATGGGCAATAATAGAACCACCCAAAGTTGTCCTGGAGATGCCACAAGTGGTGTTACGCTACGTGGAATTACGCTGTCACATGAGTGCAGGGGAACTCGTTACCTCCGTCAGCTATAACCTTTTGCTGATCATCATCTGCTGTTACTACGCTTTCAAGACACGCCGCCTACCAGACAACTTCAACGAGTCCCGTTTCATCTGCTTCTGCGTTTACACCACCATGATCATGTGGCTCGCATTCCTGCCCACATACTTTACGACAGCCACGCCGCTGTACAGACCCATCTACCTGTCATTGGCACTTATCATCAATGCATACGTAACCACTGCCTGCTTTTTTATACCGAAATTATATGCGATTTACTTTGCGACAGAAGACAAGATGAATTTAACCAAGGATGGTCCGGCAGGTAAAGTGGGCAAAGCTAAAGCTAAGGTAACACCTGGAGTCTCTGTCACCCAGCCAGGTACAACAGGCCCAACAAATTCTGAATCTGTCAGTACAAGCACAAAGACTAATCCACAGCCCTCAACAAAACAGAAGGCATAGAAATAGATAAATACAATGAAGAAGAAAACCAAATGCAAAATAGCCAAGATGACAAGGTCATGTGAAAGAAGCCATATCTTCACAGACGTCACTGCAAACTTAAGAAGACACTACACAGTCAACTTTTCTGTAATTGTATTATTAGTAGATTAACAGGCACCCATTTGCCCATCATAAGCACAGAAATAACGATGTTAATCTATGGCAGCCAAAATGTTGTTTTAGTCAGATGCTGATGTCCATATGATTATGTTCATATGAATTCATGTAGCCATAAGCTACAACTACAGAGATATGTGTGACTACACAATGATTATTCAGTTTAGTTTCTAGAGATGGTAAGTTAAAAAGCACAACTTTAATCACGTTAGCTGCTTTTTTGTTAAACTTAACTTTCTAACACTACATCATTGCTTACACAAGATACAAAAAGCTAATGGCAAGATTCTCTTCCAAACGAAATCGCTTCCAAAATAATTTATTGTTTTTATGTTATTTTACAATAGTCACAGTTTCACATACAAGTAAACATGAAAAATCTAATTCCGTAACATGTAACTTTGTTCTAAATTATTTTCAGCTCTTTGAGATCTTACTTGTAAACTGACATCAGATGAAAAGGTGAATATCACAGCATGCTAAAACTTGTAACTGTTTTCACCTTTGTATGCATCTTTACGTACTTGTTCACCATTGTATGCATCTTTACGTTGTTGTGTATAAATAAACTATAAACTGTAAGAATGGCAAATACGCAGCCGTATTTCATTTAAAAATAGGAAAAACCACAGTTCATTATTTATGAAAACTGAAAATAATGTATCTTTATTACAATGCATAAGAAAACAAAGAATTCGCATGTTGTCAAACTGTTTGCACAAGGCAAGACAGTAAAAAAGATTATGTAACATATTTCTCCAGCAATTCAACATTCTGTATACATATACATTTGGTTGGTGGCCTTCCTGATTTTACAATTTGTGACATTCAAAAATTCACAAATAGCCAATGGAGTAATAACAGTACCACCACATATCCCGCCATACTGCTTACATTCACTGGGGCACTACATGGTTTTTTTGCCTCTCTCAACCCTTAATGACGGCAATTGGACGTAGCTTAATGCACTTTTTACTAAGTCCGGCAGAATGACCTAGAAGAAAAAAAATGACAAAGTAATTTACTAATCATGTTGTTTTAATAGCTTAGTTGTTTATTTTAGTTATTTGTTTATTTGCTTATTTTGCATATACAAGATAAACAGCATGTGTGATTATATCATTAATATAACTATATTAGTTAAGCTTTGTCGTAGATAGTCAAATTTACACAGTTATTTACACAGTTATTGAATGACCATCATGATAATCTTTTAATGTTACATCATCTTTTGGGTATCCATATTTTAATCATTACATTACATCAATGTCATTCAATAATGCAAATATTTTAAAAATTTTAGTATATTGGTGGTTCAACTTTCCATTGCTTGTCGGACAATTACCTGGCTTTGTTTCACAGAACTAAATGAAGAGTTTGATATTTTCCTATATCCTTTATTCCAATTTCCAACACCTATTTTGCACTCACAGATCAGAATCCGGCTATTACACATTGCCTTTTGCAGACACTAAATACTCATCAAAAAAATTCAACTCTTTAGTGCAGGACTTAGTTCAACTTACATGCATCCACAACGTCAGTTACGTTTTTGTAAGATTCCGGCGCCTCTTCCATCACCAATTTCGGAGATGCGACACGAATAGAAATGCCTTGTGATTCCATTTTCTCTAGTACAGCCATGTAGTCTAAATTCCTCCGTGATTTTGCACGCGACAGCGCCCGGCCCTAAAAAAATATAACCCTCATGAAGCTATAACTTACAAAAACCAGTACACCCAAAAAAAATAGAAAAAAGTGATAATTACTGCAGCATCATCAGTATCATCATCATCATCATATTGGTCACGAAAACCTCCACTGGAGGTGTCAATATCGTCATTTTCATCATCATTTCACAAACACCATCATCACCATCATCATCATTATCACAAAAACACTTATAATGTCCATCGTCATCATCATCACCAAAACACTTATAATGTCTGTAATTCATTAAATTGGCTCTTGTAAATGATCACGAATAATGCATAATGAACAAAACTCAGTACAAAGCTTTAACAAAAAAGCAAAATGTTCAAAATAAAGCACAAATAAAATGCTAAGATCAAATAATAGTAACTACTCACAAAACCACAAAAATGAACAAGTTATTAAACAGCAAGACACGGTGAAACAATTCTTCGACTTTATAATTATAATCACAAATCAATATATAAAAATATTTTACTTACAGCCCCGTGGCAAGTTGTCCCAAACGTCTCCTGCATTCCCTGTTCCGTGCCTGTTAGCACATAACTACACGTGCCCATTGTACCGCCAATCAATACTGGTTGGCCCGTCAACTAAAACATGCCAAAAGCAAAATAATTATAAGTGTGCTGCTATTGACAGCTAAAAACACTTAATTAAAACAATTTTTCTGCCTTTTGTGTGCTTGGCACTCCAATTTACTGAAAGTTAAGCTGCATTTGATTGAGTGAAAATAACCAAAATATCACAGAATCAAGTTCACTTATTGAACCAATACCAGCTTATTAGTTACACAAAAGACAACCAAAGATAAACAGTGGAGAGATAAACTTATATCTACCAATAATCCAAAAAACTGCATTTTACAATGACAAAATGAATGTCCAATATCTGATTACAAATCACCCAAAAAATTTGTAATCAAGAAAAATTAGTGCACAAACAAAACAAAGACAATGTAATTATATATGTTTATGTAAAAATAATTAATTTCTACTGTTAATTTAAATATTAAAAAATTGTCTCTACTAGGAATTAAACCCAGAATCGTGCCTTAACAGCACATAAGCCATATATCACAACTAGGTAAATGCTTGATTCTTATCCATTTGTATATCTATTTTGTCACTGTCTTTGACCACATTTTGTTGGTGTTGTTGTTTAAACTATAAAATCATCAAGGTGTCAACTCTCGAAAAATAATTAACAAGATAATTATATGAGGAAGTACTAAAAATGAATATGATTTCGACCTGATAATCAACGGGTATAAGAGGATGATGTGGAGGAAATGCACGAGTCGATCCTTTCCGATGCACTAGCAGCGTCTTCTCTTTCCCGTCCAACATGTGCTCCTCAACCTTTGCAATATTGTGAGAGACATCGTAGATGACCTGCATGTCAAGGTCATCTGGTGTCGTTCCAAACATCTTGGCAAATGCCTAAAATGCCCAATGCCAAATCATGTATTTATCTTTCTTTACGTAACGTGGATTGACAAAACAGTGAACACTGATACCAATCACTCCACGGCATTTAAGTAAATTAGTCATTCAGGTTAGGCAAATGGGCTAACAAAAATGGTATTTTGCTCCTTTTGTTCAAAGCCTCCAGCTGAACAACAATGCAACAAGCTTTCCTGCGAATTTTACACCACAAAAATGCAAAAAAACTTATTTTTTAACATTCTGCTATAAGAATTCATCAGTGCAAAAGTACAACGAATTGATGTATTTTTTGATAAACACTCCTTACCAGAATAGTTGTATTTTTAAAAAGAAAACAGTTGTGGGCAAAGTTAACACGCATGGAATTACAGTTATTTCCCCATCCAAATCACATTTAGCATCAAAATAGTCCTACTTTTAAGTTTAACAAGTTTGAATTGGTTCTAAAGATGACTAACACCAAGTCTTGACAACGCTACCAGGCTTTACTCAACTACCTTATTTTCTGGTAAGTTAAGAAAATCCTGTAGCCCAGTGAATACCAACAAAAACTGCAACTTTACAAAATGTTTCAGTTCCAACTTGGAGGCTACTGTAACTTGCAAAAAAATATTTAGAGTAAGAAGCACAAAAACACATATGAATCACAAATATATTTTTATTTCAAAATGAGTGTTTTAGAATAGCATTAATTTTATTTATTTATTGCAAAGAATTAGGTTGTTAATTTCAAGGTACTCGGCATGTGTTCTGCTCACCTGTCTAGTTAGAAACGTCATACTGCTACGATTAACCCAGGCAAAGTTGGCTGCAGCCGCCATTGTTTTGAGATAATTTTGACCCTCCACTGATTTGATGTGAGCACATGCCAATTGACGGTCATTCACAACGATGTTGTCTCTTTTCATTGCTTTCTCCATGGCAACAAGAGCATCTACATACAAACAAGAACAATGAAAATTTGGTTGAATCACATATGCTATAAAAATACTTGTTAATGACTCTTTACGTTTTACAAGTTTCTCATATCTATAGAGATTGTAGAGATAAAAAAACAAAATTAAAAAGAACTTGTCTGTTTTTCATTATGTAAACTATTGAATAACACCCAAGCAGGGTCGGATTATCTTACAGGCTAATATAGGCTGCAGTCTAGGATCTCTCAAGCTTTAGTAACATTTGGTAAAAATATCTGTTTTTTAACTACAGTTGAGTTAAAATATGCGCTAATTTGGTTTGTAAAATATAGTAAAATAGTGGTATTTCTTAAAGAATACTTTTACTGACAAACAAAAGATAGCTATTCTAGTTTATTTAAAGAATTTGCGATACACTTACTTTAAGCTATGCAAATGCCACTAAAATACAGATACAGAATGACTCCGTCTGAGAGGTACTCATAATTTCATTAACCTAGGATAATTTCATAACCCGGTCCTACACTCTTATTATGATGTAAATTCATATATTGGTATGGCTATTTTTTCAGTTAATTTTGTTTATATCTTGTTTTTATCCTTAAGTCCACCATATACAAATTCAAATTTATACTTCACAAACACCACCAAAATGTCTATTAATTTTAAATGTTTGTTGTCCTAAAGATATCACGAATCTGAAATTAACAAATCTGAATCTTATTTGGTAATAATTTTCGAAGCTGGATCAAATCTGAATATCAATGTAAAATTATTTTCAAAACCAGATCAAATTTGAATCTAGACTTCTTAGGTATTTCTTTAAACTGAATCTTATTCGAATGCCATTACCTGCACTTGATGTAACAAAAACCATCTTTGTGGCAAAAACCAAGTTCGTCTAAGCCACGTTGTATGCAGTATTGTGCTAAGAGATCTTATCATTTTTATTGAAACAAGCAGCTTAAATCGTAATGTGGTGCCCTTTCACGTAAAATGTTGAGTTGGACGGGCACACTGAAACTGAGTATGGCGACATTTGCATATTTAAAACAGGAGAAAAATTATGAAAAAAATGCAACAAATTAAACAATTGTACTAAAAAGTTTAAAGGTAAATTTTGTAATAAAGTAAACTCTGTATGCAATAAGACATTTAAGTAGTATAAAATTTCAAGGCAATTTTTTTAAGTTTTATGCAAGTGAAGGTTTTCTTATTAAACTTGCCAAACTAATACATCATCATATCATCCGAGTTTTAAATATCACAATTTGACTACATTGTCATCATTTAGTAAAGCAAAGATATATCTAACACCTGTTGCCACCTGGTGGCCAAATCCGCGACTACCGCTGTGGATCATGACACAGACTTGACCTTTATATTCGATGCCCATCTTCAAAGCAGCTTGTTTGTTGTAAATATCATCAACAACTTGGATCTCAGCATAATGGTTACCAGCGCCTAATGTACCCAACTGCAATGGACAGTGGACAAATTTGTTAATAAAATTTATGAAAAAAATTACACTACTCTCACTGCGAGTTTATGTTGCTTAGGGCATAAATTAACAGTGATAAGTACACAAATTAGAATGACAGGTTGATTAATAATAAATTAGTCTCAATGATTAAGGACTTCGGCCTTCAGTACAAATAAGAATTGTTCAAAATTACAATCACAATGACAAATCGTTTTTGATCTTACTCTAAGATAATGTGACTGGGGCCAATGATTTTACACGTCTGCATTTATTCGTATTGATCTTTACCTACTATATCACTGTGCTTTCTTCTTTGTAAATGAACCTCTTCTTAAATGTAATATTTTTTGTTTGTATTAAAACAACTTCTTTATTGTACCCGATACCACATTGAAACAAATGCGCCAAATACAAAGTGCACATCATAATTTTTTTATATAGTTAACTGCATTTCAAAAGGCCTTTTATATCTCTTAAGTGAATCTACCAAAAAATTCTAAATATGGAGTTAATAACTGTTTATACAAAATACATTTGTGTTATCCATCATTTTCGTGTATATTATTAAATGACAACTTATACCTTGTACTAATACTCCATGTGTTAATAATAAAAAATGTATTATTAGTATATAGTAATTTTAGGTGAGTTTTTTGGTTTTTTAATCTTTCACCTGACAATAAATTACAGTGTTGTTTGTAATGCTGCATTTTCTTATTTTTTTAATTGACTGATTTTTAATTAAATAAAGTGTTCAAAATGTTTGACTGTGCGCATTGAACTTATTAAACATTCCAAAGTACACTATAATGGGAAATAAGCATTCAATGGCCACTTAATGTAGATGGTTGTAGCAGATCAAAACCTAGATTACATAAGAGAACAGGTCCCCAAAAGGTCATAAGATTTGCACAAGTTCTTAGGCCTATTATCTAGTAGGTAGTAAACTACAGAAAAGTGAATCATTTGTTTGTGAAAATGCCATTTCAGGATTGATTTAAAAAATATGAGCCTACCTGTGGCAAGCCACGCTTTTTTGCTTTCATGCTGACTTTGCCAGGATCAGCATTCAACATTCGACCATATTCCTCACAATGTTCTTTGTCCTCAGCCCAAGCATAACCTAAACACGAGTACACATTTATATGATAACCTGCAATAACCATGTGAACTGGTAGACCATTTAATATATAATAAACCATGAGAGCTAGTAGAAGTTTTAACTTGCAGTGAACAGTGTAAACTGGTTGCAGTTTTGCAGTTTATTCAACCGGTTAAAAAACAAATAAAATTAGTGTTAAACATATTGAATAACAGTTTATATATCAGTAAATTACTGTGCTATGCCATACTATGCTTTGTTATCCTATACTATCCTATACTATGTACTATGCTGCACTGTACAAATAGGTTACAAATAGGCCGTTATTGTAATTGATTTAAAGATAATTAATTTCAGTTTTGGAGATACTTATTCAAACAAAACTGTCGTATAAAGAAAGAGATCGCTTTTCTGCACAATTAAACTGGGATGATACGCACCACAACAAAAACAGTTTGTAAAAATCAACTCACAAAACATACATTCCTAGCTTTCTATATACACTGTGTGATAATTATACCTTCTCGTAAAGACCAGTCGACGCCCATCTCCAGAGCCTCCTCTAAATCATGGGCGTTCATGGGAATCACCCCTTTGCTACCAACACCCACTGGAATGTGATCAAACAAGCTCTGAGCTATTTGTTCTTTTACGGGCAAAACATCCTTTTCGTATAAGTTGGTTCGCAGTAACCGCACACCGCAGTTGATATCAAAACCCACTCCACCTGTAAATATTATTAGAAATTTTGTATAAACATTCTTATTGCACAAATACTAAAGTTTATGAAACAGAATATTATGAAACCAATTAACTTTTTCTTATTAAACATTAACATTGCAAGTAAAAAGTGCAGACTTTTTGTACCGCATAATGAAAGTACATTTTTTGTAGTTTGTTAATTTATTGTCCATATAAACCAAACCGTGAAACAAGAATGGTAATGTTATTGTGTGTAATAAAACCAAATTAGTTCCTAGAGTGCTATTACAGGCTTAGTACTGCTAGGTGAGCTTACAAAATTAACAAGTATGTTTCTAATACACACTACAAGTTCTCAACACACATTACAATTGTCTTCCGAATGTTTTCTACAGAATTCTAAATGCAAAATGGGCAAAATGCACATTTCTTATTCAGGTACTTTATTTCAAGAAGTTTATCCTTACATTTACAAATCCATGAGCTAATGCTAAGTTTGCTACATGGCAGCTGTGGCAAAATTTGATGCTGTGGCCATACTACAATGATGTTAAACAGCTCATTTAGTTTAAACTGTTACTATACCTGGAGAAACTACAGCTTTGGGGTTGTCCATATCAAAAGCAGCCATGTTGCCGATGGCAAAACCATATCCCGAATGAATGTCGGGCAGACCAATGGATCTCTAGAATATAAAAACGCAGTTTTTAATTAAACTACCAATGGATCTCTAGAATATAAAAAAGCAGTTTTTAATTAAACTGCCTCAGTGAATTACAGAGTTGTATAAAACTATATTCAAAAAGAAATGTACTTACTGGGCAATATCCAATTACTAACGTACAAATTAATGTCTACTTGACACATAAGCAAACCTTTATAAATTTCAGATGAAGTAGATACAACACAATATTGGGAAGGCAAATGCAAATACAAATCATATATATATATCTATTTCAATCTATAGAATAGAGTGCTGTTCTCAAAATGAACCTGTCTTATTCAAACAGCAGGTGAGCAGCCTTACAGCTTGGCAGCCAACCAACCTATCACACACTCAAATTATCAAACTAACACTGACATGTACAATCCCTGGTAGTGCGGCAACATTTCCTATCTGTTTCATGCCAGGCAAAAATCCTCCAATCCCACGACTTCCGCAGAACTGACGCAGCTCGTCAAACATTAACTTCTCCAAGTGTTCATTTATGTAGAATATTCCTTCCACCTAATTTGAAAAAAGCAATGTTTTAGCTTAGCAATGCATGTGACTTTATTAGCTAATACAAGGCACAATCATTACAAACATAAATGAAACACTGCGTTGAAAAATCATAATTCACCTGCAACTTCTCTAAAAATTATTTTAAAAAATCAAGAATTGATGATGTTTGAACTACAAAAGCTTGGATAAAAATCTCTTCAAAGTTGGCTTCTAATCAACAACTTTTTCAATAACAAAGCAAACAAAAACATTCACAGCTAACACTGTCACTAATAGCAATTGAGAAACACAACCATGTCACAAACAGTAGAATAAATGAAGTAATTAGTTATTTAACTTACAGTGACTAGCAGAAATTTCTTCACATGGTCAGTTAAAAAATGATAGCAAATGACAATACACCAACTCACTAATAATTTAAGTAAAGGCTGCTTTTTTTAACAATATACGATTAGAAAAATTAGAACACACCCAAAAAGGTAGGCTGAAGAGAAGTGATAAAGGCATGCCCAGATTATAACCTTTTGAGCCCCTAAGCTAATGAAATTATGTGCCCCTCAAAAACAGAGGCACCCTCTTAACTCGCACGCAGATGTCTTGAATATTTTTTACTCGTGGTATATTTCCACAGCTTGCAGTAAACTTATTGCAATTTTTTTAAATAAACTAGAATAGTTAACTTTTGTTTGTCAATACAAATATTCCTTAAGAAATACCACTATTTCACTATTTATTGCAAAGTAAATTAGCAGATATTTCAACACAACTGTAGTGAAAAAACAGATTTTTTTTACCAGATGTTACCAACGCATGAGAAACATCAAGCTTGACGGACCCTAGGCTGTAGCCTATACTAGCCTACAGGATAATTGGCACCGGTCGAAGGAGAGATTAACCTTCATTCAGCAAAATACAAGCGATATCTCCTTTTTACTGTTAAACCACAGCAACACTAAACATTGAGATATGACATACATTAAGAACCATGCAAGAACAACAGTTATACTTGAAATAGGAGACAAAAACCAGAATAAAATCAAATCAACATGATTCAAAATTGATTACTTCCAAATCTCTCGACATTCTTAGATATAGCATGCGAAACAATACTAGCATTTGTCTATAAGGAGACTAAAAACCAATGGGAATTTTAAGGTTCGGTATTATCGTAACGGATTTCGAAATTTGCTACGCTTACCTGCATATTCTGCACGAACCCTTTCTTGATTCTCCAACAATTTGGAGTCAGTTTCTCCAGATAGCCTAACTCCTCTTTATAAGACCGCTGTGTTGTAGCCATTACAAAGCAGCAAACACAAAATCTAAAACAACGAGAACAAAGACTTTTTATACAAATGACAACATATGATATGCATTAAGAGCAAGAGGCAAGAGGCAAGAGGCAAGGCCAAGTGACAGGCAATGATCGTGTCTTTACATCTGTTTTAATGGCATTTGTAGATAACAACTCAAATGACACAAAGCCATGTAAATTCAGAAAACTTATCGGCTATGATTGGCTGGTCCAATGTCAGTGTAATCGCAAATGAAATTATATACATCATCACATGATCATCACGTCTGTCTTAGATATAGGACAGGCGGAATTCTAAAATAAAAAAATCTGCCATCAAGACTGGTAAACACAGCAGTAATCCAGCAAAAAAACTAAACATTGGGGTGCCAGTAGTTTGTCAGCACCACTTCCATATGACAAAACAAGCACAAATTCTGGATGATTTACCGAATCAGGATAGAAATAACCTCAAACTGTTGGCTTTACCTAAGATTCTGAGAAAATATCAACTCTACAACAAATAAAACAAATACTGTTTTGGGAGTGAAACCCAAGCATTTGACATGAGCTGTATAGTTTTGTTTAAATTCTAAGTCAAAATTTTATTAATATTAACGTGTAAGCCTCTTATCTAGAGAAGGTATGAAGCCATAGCATGTAACAAGAACACACAATATAACAATTTAACATAAAAAACATTTTAATACAATAAGATATAAAGCAGTTTTTATTGGATTCAAAAGAAACAGGGCTGAAAAATGCCTACATGTTTTTTGTTCAATGTGTATACAGTGTATCATATCGTTACAGTGATTATGTGTTAACTACACAAGCACCACAAAAAGTTGTATAGGCCTAGAAAAATGATGGTATTGTATAATGCAGACTTGGGTTCCTTCTACATCAATATCAATATCAAAGCCATAATAAGTAAACAATGATGCGGTGGATGCAAAGGTGAATTAAAGAATAACCTGGAATGTCTTTCTAACCTAAAAAAGTCTCGAAGTTTGTCAAATCCAGGGTCAAATTTCCTCATGCATTTCATTTATTATAAGTACTTACCATAAGTGTTTACCATAACGGTAAGCAAGTTGTGAGACTGGTCATGTAACAAAACTATTATCAGAACGTAAATAGCAAAGAATTCACTGTGCCCTTCGTGGATAGATATTTACAAAAAACGTGCTCTGCCTCCAATCATACCTCAAAGGTATTAATATAGGAGATCGCTAGTGCATAAATATTTGTCTAAAGCATTTTTAAAACAGATAGTCATTTGTAGTCTTATAACTTCTTCGGGCAGGGAACTTCAGAGATCTATTCCCGCCTGACTCACTTAGTCTAAGTGAGGTCTGACAGACAAAGAGGAAGTATGACATGAAATGACCTATCCATAGCCAATGTAAAAGCTAGATGTACTAGAGGTACATCCATGGATCACCTGTAATGCCTGTGCTCTACTGGCATTTAGTGTGTATAGCACAAGGAATTTTTTGTCATTCCATTCATGTTCCAAATTTCTTTTGAATTCATTTATTGACTTAGATGCTACAGTTTTGCTGCTTAAACTATTCCAGCTGTTAATTACTCGGTTGCTAAAGGCATACTTCCTTTCGTCCAGTCTGGCTCGGGGTTTGTAGAATTTATAAGGATGACCTCTAATTAGAATGAATTCTGAATTCTTAAAAAAGGATGACTTGTCCAAAACGTCAATTTTATGATTTGATTGATGAATCTAAAAACCTGAATCATGTTACTTCATTGGCATCTATATTGTAAAGATGGAGTGCTTAATTTTCTAAGTCTTTCTGCATAATCCAAGTCACTGAATGATGGAGCTAGCTTGGTAGCCCTTCATTCCACATTTTCTATGAATTGAGTATCTCCTACAAACCTTGGTCCCCAAACAACAGTTTGCACTACTTCTGTTTCCGCAAAATTTATACCAGAGGTTTGTTTTTTCGTAATACACTTTCTGTACTCTCGATTCACAAAAGGAGCTTCATGTTTTCTAGCTCGTTTTGAATTCAGTGGTATGTGTCTGATGTTTCACAACCTCATTCAGTAGCATACTGTATGCCCAGTAACTATCATCAACGTCATCAGAAATCATACCGTCGAATGGTATACTAGCAATGTCTTGTTTAAGCATATTTATATCAAGGTTTTTGTAACTTCTGTAGGTTATGTCCCTATTCTTAATACATTATACTATATTTATACCATACATTATACTATACTATACTATACCCTATACGTAGTCCATTTGGAGTGGTTACTGTAGATACGCTCGATCCTCTTCACCACCAATGACAAGCAAGCAGACCTCAATAAAATGTGGCTGTTTGCGAGATTAACTTGTTTTAGGGATCACACCAAATATCTTTTACGTCAACTTGCCTTTGCTGTTTCCTCGTTTTAAATTGTATTTTTAGTTTCAACAGCTCGTTAACAAACATCCTAGTCAGTAGTAATTTATCTATGCTCCATTCACTTATATAGTGAGTGGGACGTGTTAAATTCCATTTGCTCCAATTTACTGCGGTCTGATCAGACAGTAAAACTCTCTGGGTTAAAAGGATGAGCTCGAGTGCTCCAACCAAGTACAAGACGCTACTTATGTGCGGTAGCAGACTAACACGAGTTTCAGTGAGTGATTTGGGTAACTTATTTAACTATACGACTTTACCTGAAGTAATTCACCTAAGCACGCAAAAACAGCACAGAATAGATATGATTCACGTTTACAGCTCTCTCCTTTCAAATGAAACAGTATTAAAGTCATTTACTACATTAAATTTAGTAGAAATAAATTAAACACAACACGTGAAAGAAGCGTAAGGCAAAAGTACAGTAACAGAGATCTTTGAACATATTTACAAGCTACAAAAGATTTTTATAAAAGATTACTCATATCGCTAGCACGTGTTTCATACGAAATGTACAATATCCTTGTTATTTTATATTTGAAACTGCAATAGCCTTTTATGCAAGTATCCACAGTCAGCGGCAAGTTAAACTGACTTAAGTAATTGACGCGAGTTGATTATTAGGACCATGGATAGTGTCGGTAGTCACGCAAATTCCAAACCTGGTAGAAAACGCAAGGTCGACCTTGCGTCTAACTCTAAGTCTAATCTAGCGCAAGAGAATGAGGAGGACGACATGTCTTCTGATGTATCTGCCAGGCGTCGGAAAGGTTGTTTTCATATTGAATTTACGATGCTTAGTAGTGTTATTCGATAGCTATTTGATAATTAACTATAAATTCGTCTTTATTTCAAATTATGTGTGACTTTTCTGCTAAGATCTATTTCTGATAAATCATTTCCGTTAGTTTTAATGTATTCCCCTTGTACTAATCTATTAACTATAATTATATTGTAGTGTACATAATAACGAGTAACTATAATAATATTGTTATAGTACATCTTTTCATCAAAGTGTAAAATTGTTATTATTTTTTCTTCGCAGCTATGAAAAGGGAAGGTAAACACGCAATACAATAGGTCGAAGTATGATTGAAATATGTCTTACATAATCTTCAAACAAATCCAGCAGCTACAACAACACTCATTTTTTAGCCATATTGTCTATTTCGTCACATATTCACATTTCATTACATATTTTGTTTACTCCATTTTTCTGCACTAATTCTTGTGTTCCATAGTCCTTGGCATTATGCCTAACATAATTTAATTAAACACTATTGCATATTTTTGTTTCATTATATTTCATTTGATTTTATCATGCATATTTTGTTTCCTTCACTGATTTATTATTTATGTTTCATTTTTTTCTTTTGGTTTGACTTTTAGCTTGTTTTATGTTTTAATCAGTTAAATGCTTTATGTATTTTGTTAATCATAATTTCATATTTTCCATTTTATTTTAATGCTTTTTTTGCATACCCTATTTAGTTATTTTGCTTTCAAGTTTAATCTCTTTCCCTATAAATTTATGTTAACCGTTGATTTTCGTAACCTACTCCATAACTATATTACACCTTTCAATTAGCAGCGCTAGAAATTTTTTACAATTTACACTAACCTGAGAAGGGTAGCTGACTTGATGACAAATTGGTTTTTCACTACCCTTTCTCCTGCACCCCCTAACTCTTTCCTTTATTCATAATTTATGCTTTTTGATTAATAACTATAGCAATAATAGTCTACTTGTATTCTGGTGTAAATGAGGAGATAAATATAATGTCTATATCTATGATGATTAGTTTTACCTGGTACTAAATGCAGTCTTTTGTTCTTTATACATTTGTGCTTCTATGAAAAAAGTGTTTGTTAAACAAATTATTGCAAGGTTAAAAAAATTAAAAGTAGTAGTTTAACTTGTTGAAAAAATGTTCCAAAAATGGTGCATTTGGAGTTCATGTAAGCCCCTGACTTAAATAATGAGGACTGTGGCAATTTTTGTATAAGTTTGTTTGTGAGAGTCACCTAAAATGTAAACTAACCTGTTGTGCTGTTTATGAAATGTTATATTTTTCCATCATTTGTGAATTACAAACTATTAAACTCTTGCGTAAATTTGTGCTTGTGACTTTTCTTGTGCTTGGGCGGTCCCGTTTTGAATGACCATTATTCCATCAATGACATCATACATCGGCCGAAGAAAAGCAGTGCTCTGTTAACTTCTGTCTAAAGCATAATAAGTTTATACAAAAAATGAAATAACTAATTTTTACAGTATTTTTTTGCATGAATATTAGGTAAGCTGCAGAAGTTTGAATTAATTTAAGCAGCGCACATTTGCAGAAAGCCACGGTGCCCTTACAGAAAGTCACAAAATCCACCAGTTGTGTCATAATGTTCAAGTGAATGGCAGTTACCACTGCACCTGAATATTTCCACACTGCTCTGTTATAATTTAACTTTATGCTTTAGAAACAGTTTTTTACAAATTTCTTTGTTGTATTTTAAGTAATAACAGTGAAATAAACCCAACATGCTACATGAGTTGTCCTTTCCTTTAAAGCCAAAAAGGGTTAATGTATTAATGTTTTAGCGTGAAAATTTGAGAATCATTGTCTTTGTTTCTGTTTCTTAAAGGCTTAGCAACCAAATTAGCTGAAAGAAAAAGAAGATCTGTTGAAAACGAAAAGAAAAAGAAAAGCAGCCATCATAGTTCCATTACTAGTTCTAATGCACAAAAAAAGACAACTAAAAAAACTGGAAAACGGAAATGTAGGCGTGAACCTGTTGGTGATACTATAGAAACAGACGGCTTTCTCAATGCATCAGGTGGGAGTATGGATCAAACTGACTTGAGGAGTGGACGTTTTCGAAGAAAAGACGTGCATTCTTCAGAAAAGCCTGAAAAGAAAAGTCAAGCAAAAAAAAGAAAAACAAGTTCCATAAAAATTAATCGCCAAGATATTTCTGGTAATTCGACAATGCCAAGAAGTGATGAAATTACCAGAAATAAAGTCAGAAGCAAACACTTTTCAAAAAAGTTGTCTTCAAAAAAGACAAGTGAACATGTTTCCTTGAGTGCACAGAAGAAAAAAGCAATTGGAAATTCCTCGGAAGGTGCCATTAAAGCTTATGATAACGTCTCAGTGTCAGATGATATGAAGTCTGCAAAATCATCAAAAAGTCCAAAGAAAAAAAGCGAAATTGTTAGCGACAGTAGCGAATCAGAGTGGGAGGAAGTTGAAGGTTTGAGCACAACACTTTAGTTTAAATCTCATTGACAAAACTGGTTAATGGCTAATACACTGTGCATTGCATCACATTAAGTGTTCAGAGTTCTAGTCCCCGTTCACATTCAATTTTTCCTCCATTTCTGATTTTTTAAGTTTTCATGAAATTAGATCTTTTTCAAGAAGACAGGTTTAACTAAAGTGCATAAGACATGATATGTATATGCCAACATAATGTCAGCTGATGTATCTGGTGTTTCATTCGTGGTTTTGACATCAGCAACTGATTAACTAAAGCAGTTTTTATGTTTAGTACTGCTGATTAAGTTGAATTTCTATATATGTAATGTTGTGAATTATTTAACCAAATTGGAGTAATCCTAAGAAGATTTTTTTCTAAAGTGCTCAGAAATGTAGGTAGCATGTTTCATTTGGAAGCAAAGACGTCACTTTACTAATGTTTTTTTACAAAGATTACTAAACCCTTATTGTTTATAAACAATAAAAACTGAAAACGCTTCATTTCATTAATACTTCTAGGTTCTTCTAGGTTGGCTGTCAATGTAATTGAAATAATAGCAGTGCCGGATTTAAACTCCGTGAGGATGTAAGCTTTATAAAGCCCTGAGGCCATCTTTTTTTAAAATTGCACCAGCTGGTCCCAGAAAACTTGAAAATGTGTACGCCTTTTAATTATTCAATAATGAAGTAAATAATATTTATTATTTTATGACCAAAATATTACTGAATTTTTACTTACTTATAAATATGTGTATAAAACCCAAATTGGAATCTTCTTTGATGCCGCTCGCAAAATGTGAAGCCCTAAGCTGTCGCTTATTTACCTTATACCTAAATACGACACTGAATAATAACTTGCATGTAAATATAAGCAGTTGCTTTTGTTTTAGAACTTGAACATGTTGCATTGACACAAGCAGCGAAAGCAGTCACGCCTCAAAAGGCAGAACCACTTCAGATTACTATGGATGCAGATGCAGATAAAAAGTATGTACTGACGAGTAGCTAATAGATTCAGATTCAAATACAATTACATATTTAAAGATCCAAAGGCTAAATTAAGAGAAAAACATTGTGTAATCATTTGTTCTGAGTCAACGCATGATATTGTGCTTTGTGTACAAAATTAAAGATGTTACCAAGGCTGGTCAGTTAGTAGTAGGTGAACCGCTTTGATACGTGCTCTTGGTAGTTTCAATGGCCGTGCTCATTCTGGCTATTTACCTTGTAGACAGAAGGTGTAATTACATCCGAACAAGCCAAAGATACCTCTGCTAATTCGGAGGCATCTTCGAGGCATCACCTTGATACTGAGTCTTGTTCTGGTCTGCCCATGAACATTCTAAGTAAGTAGGCTCTGAAGTGAATGCTGTATTCTGGCTTGCAGTGTGCCAAACTATATATAAAAATGGCTAAGCATTTTTTGCATGTTTTCTCTTAATTAGATTCTTTTCTTTTAAAAATTAAATGTATTTAACAGGTGATCCAGCAGATGTCATTCACACTTCATCTGCTAAAAGCTAGACCAACCAGCGAATGGTCTTTATCCAGAATATTTGATTATGATGTCGGAATACTTGATCAAAATTTCAAAGTGTTTTAATTAACATGTTTTGCATTTAACAAGGTTTTGCATTTAACATGTTTTGCTATAACAAGGTTTTATATTTAATTTATATATCTTATATTTAAAAATAAATTTTGTTAAACTGTGTATATGTATAGTTTACTATTTAATATCCTGTTACTTTTTTATTGTTTTTAAAGCAGCCCTTCAGTCTTTTGTTTTTTATTATTAACCTGTGTATAGCTTTATAGCATGCCTGAATATCTAAAACTGTGCCTCAGAAATGATCCACTGAACCAAAAGAGGTATCTTAGCCTTGTGAGGATGTAACTGCATCCTGCCTGTACAAGATAAGGAGCCAGAAGCAGTACAGCTGGTGTCAGATGTGTGGCTAAGGTTGTCATCATCTGATCATTTTAACCTTAACTGGCAAATGCTCCAGTTTATGAGCTTCTCTATTAATGTAAATTAATATTTTTTGCAGAACAAAAAAGAAGTACACAATGGAGTCGTTTTTCAAAACTTTATGGAACAGGTTGGCAAAAGACATCAGGACAAACATTCATCAGGTTAAAAGGCAATCACTAGACATCTTTACTAATTCTTGTCTCACCAAGGATATTCGGCTCTAAAAGAGAGGGATTAAGGAACCATTTTTACATATGATGAGAAATGTTAATTGACAATTCTTAAACTCTAGACTCATTCATTTTTCTCCAAACAACTTAGTGATCAGAAAATGGTTGCTTTGGATAATCTAGAATACTTTAATGCTCCATGCAGCTTCTTTTGCTGTTTATCCTTGCTTATCTGTAAAAACCTTGTTTCTCTGTCTGTCTAGCTCTAGTAATTAAATGGCCAGACAGAATATCCAATGATGATCTATATGAAGTGGTGAAGAAGAATCCATGTAAAAAGATTGCAGTGGATTGGGCATGCACTAAGACCACCTTAAGAGTGTCATCTTCCTATAGCATTATGTAAAACTCTTAAAATGACAAAAAAAGCCGAAAGAGGTCAACAACTGCCATATATATATAAAAGCAAAAAGATTTAGTAAATACAATTTTAGATTTGAGAGATGACCCATCATGACCGGTGGCAGTGGACAGGAATGCAGGGCATCAGCAGGAGGGGCATGCCATGTTTTAGAATGTTGAAACCCCTGTATGACGATGATGACGATGATAAAGTATTAAACTCTCAAAGAACTAAGCTAACGTGCTGTGCTGGGACATAATGTTATTAGTAGTGCTCAAAGAAATCACATCATGCTCTTAATTTTATATATAATTCAAAGTTTTATATTTTCTGGGATGGATACTAATACTAATGAAACCAAGCTTTACTAGATGCTCATATTTATAATAAATACAATAAGGTCAAATAATGTTTTGTGGTGTTAACTGTCTTAAATTATTATTCTGGATATGTGAGAATAATAATTAAAACTTGCTACTAAATTGGTCAGCAGAAAGATTGTCGCATAAGAACAAATTCATCAAGCTAGAATAGAAATTGAAACTGTTGGTTTGCTGTACATTTTTCTGAGTGATAGCGATTATTCAAATTTAATACCGCTAACAATAAAGTGAAGAAAAAATCAAAAGAAACAAGTTTTACAGTGAGTTTATGATAAAATAAATTGAATATTCGTAATGAGAGTAGGATTTTAAGTTGTAAAAGCTTCTATTATAGTGAGGGTTTAGTTTGACTTTGAATTTTAGAGTACTGCAGATAAGAGACATTTGTTCATTTTTAACAGTCATTAATGATGAAATTTATTTTGTTATTACAGGTACATTTACTTTGTCTTGTTGCTCATGCCATTCACTGTAATACTGTGTGTAACAGCTCGGAATTACAAGCTTTAGCTTTGTCTCTTGTGCCACCTAGTTATAGTACTCAACCGATGGAGCAAAAACTCATTTCAAAATTCATCAACTGGTTCAAACTTTTCATTACGCTGGAAAGGGATGAATATGAGATGCCAGATGCTGCAGAGCAAGGCACTTTAGTAAGTCACTTTCTCGTCAAAAAACTTTTTTCTGATTTTGCTTTTATTAAAACTTCGTGCAGTATTTTCAAAATTTATCTGCATAACTAAGATTGCCATAGAATTTAATAAATTATACTACTGTTTTTACTATCTATATTAGCAATCTCTATGGTGTAGATTATCTCTTATGTATTACAACAAAATCTTCAACTTAAAATTTGTAATTTTTGTGTACTATGAAACTGTAGTTACAATGTTTTGATTTTGCTGCCACAAATCAGAAAGCACAAGTATGAATAGTGCCATGTGAGTGTTTGTAGTAGGTAATGTGTGAGACCATCTTTATCCTTCTGTTTTCTAGGAACAGCAGTTAATAAAAGGACTTCACAAAAGAAAGGTCCAGCAGCTAAAAAACTACATAATGGTACTGTCATTTTTAATACACTATATTTAAATAGACTGTGCTTTGTATTTTTTTATGATTGCTGCAGGGAGGCAAGTTCAGTAGACTAGATTTCATGAAACTATTAAAGAAAGCGAATTAAGAAATTTTTAAGGAGTTTGCCTGATGAGCCGCGGTCCTATATTACCGAGATCTAGTTGCTGAGATTTTAAAATGGCTCAACTAAACTTGAATTATGTAGCTAATAAAAACATAATTTTGAGTTTATTAAGGTTATTTAGTCTCTGCACTTTTGCTCTGATATTGCGATGCCGTGGAATTACTAATATATTGTCATAGTGGTTGCTTTTGTTGTCATTTGACAGCGGTCAATAATTATTTTACTAAAATTCGACAACTTGAAATGTAATATATTTGCTTCTTGCAGACATTAAAACACCTTGCAGCTAAAATAGAAAGTTAAAGTTCACCACCAAAAAATCTACCTCAGGGAATAAACAGTGGCTTAGCAGTGAAACAAGTAGTAGGCTTTTTTTCTGTTTAATTATTTACTTAATTAATTAATTAACCTGGCAGGCAGAAATTCAAGAATTAACTACAGAATGGCACATATTATCTGTTCAATGTACAAAGCTTCAGAACACTGACACCTTTTAACGGCTTTGAGTATGTATCGTGCAGCATTTCGAATTATAAGAGAGCGAAATCCAGTTTAAGTAAAATTGTGCAAAATGGGAAATTGGTGTTTAAAAAAGATAGCACTTATGAAAAGCCATGAACTTTCCAAATAGTATGTGCTGTTTGATTTTCTTTTCATTTGAATGAGAAGTTTCTATTTACCATAATCCACAAGTCATTAGTCACTCATTTTTTGTGCTATTTTGTATTTGATAGGATTGGATTAGTTCTTGAACTTCTCATCAAGATAAAAATATTCCTTGGAAAAATTGTTAATCTCTCTTAATTTGCCGTTCTGTTATTTTTCAGTTAGTTGCTGTTTGCTTGCGCAGTTTATCAGTTTTGACCAGACTTATGTTCAATTTGCAGCCAAGTCCTCTGAAACCACCTACACAAGTAAGTTGGGATTTTTTTTTTGGTTTAAATTATTTGACAGTACAACCTTAAACCCCTGTGAAGTTGAGAGAAAGGGTTAGACGCCCGTTAACTAATGCAAGTTGCTAACGTTGCAGCAAGAATATGTAAATAGGCCTATGCACATTGCTTGTTAACTTTTATGAAGTTTCCAAATCGCGAATTCTCGTTCGAATTAACAAAAATCGAAAAAATTAGGAGTAATTAGGAGTACAATTCTGAATATTAAGAAGCAAATGTAGTTACCTAGCAATGCCTTCCAAGATTATAGTTGGCATTGTAGTTGAATGGTGAATTATTCGTATCCATAATTTTAGGTTCAAATTAAATTCTAATTAAAAACACTTGTTCGAATCGAATTCGAACGTTCAATCCTCACCCCTGTTCCAAACACGTTGTTTTCAGCCCTAATGCTTTTCGTAATTTTTCTTTCACTCATTCTTAACCTCAACATTTCTTTCTGGGACTTTTCATGTTTTTATACATTTTGGAATCCAGCACTGGCACCTCGCTCTCAAATCAGATATTTGTGGGGAAACCAAAAGCTGTTTCATTATCAAGGCCATGCCGCTATGATGAGGCACTGAATCAGTAAAGGTGTCTTAGCCATGTTAGTCCAGCCTTCCTCTACAAAGTGAACAGCCAGAATCAGCTTGGTAAATGAAACCCCTCAGAATAAAAATTGACACGGTTTGTCCATCTTTTAATTACTTTGCATCGACACTGTTCTTAACTTTGGCCACCATTCAGGATGCTATAACCACTCGGCAAACATCTTGTTTGATAAATCTTGCTAAGTCTTGAATCATGAGTTTTTTTTATTAAACGTCCACACATTTTGACCATTCTGTTCGCATTATGCTGGTCTCACATTCTAGATAAGGTTAATTTATATTCTATGTATCATATTTAGCTAGCCATTTTCTTTGTTAAACGTGCTGCTTAGCAAATTTCCTTTATATTTTTATGATACTTTTAAAATTACACTCCATTTTAATCATGCTGAGACTAAAAATTATTTTTTCACCTGTTGAATTTCCTTCACCTCACTAAAGGTGCATTTAAATTCCAAACATTTCTTTGGAGGCCCACTTCTTTTTTCGTTAATTTTGTTTAATTTTTTTTCTTTTTCAGACAAACAAGAGTCAAAACAAACATTGTAAAGGTATGGGTAAAGGAAAATCATCGAAAAATAGTTCTCAAGAAAGTGCTGCTTCAAAAGCGACTATTAAAACTATCGCTAAATCTAAAGTCGAAAAATCAGGTGGTAAATCAGAAGTTGCAGAGGCAGCAAGGCAGTCGAAAAGATCGCAGAATGTTGATTATCGGGAATCAGAAACAGATAGCGAATACAGTCCGAATATCGATGACGATGAAAGTGATGATGAATGTAGTAGAAATCAGTTAAAACGAAAATCGCAACATTTCCAGAAAAAAATGAAATTAACAAAACTCACTACAAAGAGGTACATTATTAGCTTGTTAATAAACTAATAATAAACTAACAGCTTGTTATAGGCATAATTAAGTGCATTTATTTTGGCTCACTTTTTTGCAGTTTGTAATTTATCTTGAAATGACTATGCACCGCTGATGCAACTGCAAATACCTTCATTAATAAAGAAGTTATGCTGGTGTACCTGTACCACTTTGTAGCCAAATCCTAAGGATTTTCTTTATTGATTGTGAACTGACCTAACAAAAATATTTATGATTATATGTGCATTAATAGCACGATGTAACTGCTGTTATTGTGGCTACTGGAATCTAAAATATTAGTTTTTTTTTCAAAAAGAGCCACAACTGTATGAAGAATGGGTTACTCTCGTTTCCCAGAAAAGCTTTTTCCCAAGAAATTTTTTCCCTGACGAAAAAGCTTCACAGTAAACTTTTTTTACCAGAAAAATGTTCATCCCAGAAAATATTTTTTCCAGAATAGCCAGTTCCCAGAACCATCATTTCCCAGGAAATAAAGTTCACAGAAAATGTTATATATTCTTTTTAAAGTACAGTTAAATGATGCAAAATAAAAACTAGCTATTTTTTACTACGTGTATTGATTAATACTGATTATATGATAAAACATTTAACTCGTTAAGGCAAGAAAGTAGATTTGTCACGTCAGAATGATTATATAGCGAATTTTGTTGATCTTTGCACATACGCAATTGTGTGTAATCTTAAGGTGTGATTGGCTACCGAAGTGACACAACGTTGAACATGGCAACTGATTAGTTGGGTGGCTGATTAGGAATCTCACTTGAGACAGTTCCTTTCACTGCCATATGGAAATATTTTGTTAATTTAGGGAATATGTACACTCATCTGATTGTGTCTGTGACACCTTTGCCTGTTCAATATTTCATCTCAGATGATTATTTTGAAAATGAACTAGGATGCAGTCCTGCCATAAAAGAACCTGAAAAAATCTTGTGAAGGAGCACAATTTATTTGTGCAAATTTATACTGCAACATAAGGTTTGGTATTTTCATTTCCTAGATTATTAAAGTTTATTAAACTTTATCTCAAATCCTTTGAAAATCAATTAAATTTGAGGTGATTATATGGCAAATGATACAATGTAAATTGATTCTAATTTAATGCTGAAATGAATTGCAATGCGCTGGAAAAAAGTGTACTAAAAATACGGCACATTTTGACTATCTGCCATACTCAATACACTGCATCATTTTCAATTATTCAGATAGTTCTTAGATAAAGCAATATAAATAATTAGAAGCAAAAAGAGAGAAGGAGAGGGTTATTGAGAAAAAGAGGGTGGAGAACAGGAATAAACTGAGAGAGAGAACAAGACAGGAGGGAGAGGAGACAGGAAGAGAGAGTAGGAGGGAATCAAGTATAGAGGGAAAAGGTAAATAGAAAAAAGAAACCAAAGACTTTATCCTACTAAAGTAGCAGATCTTGCAACTAAAAATGCAACCGCGATTTTTCTCTTAAATATATTTTTGGAAAATATTTTTCTGTGAAGCGAGTTTTCTAGGAAAAGTTTTTACTGGGAAGTTGTTTTTTCTTGAAAATATTTTTTCTGTGAAAAAATTTTTTTGGAAAACATTTTTTGTGGGAAACAGACATAAACCTTGAAGAATTTAAGTCATGATTTTTCATGTGTTTATTCCTTTATATCAGCAATGTTTTTATTACAGTGAAGGTGTCAGCAATGATACTAAAGCCTCAACGAGTAAACCTGATGGAAATCTGTCTCTGGGATATCAGTGCACAGAACTAAGAGATCTCTGGCTAGAGATCTATGTTAAAGCTACAAACAGATGGATACGTAAGTCACCTGTTTTGCACTAGATTAAGATGTTAATGCTTTGTTCATAACAGGCAAAAACAGATAACAGCATGTATGCTCGTTTGTTTCTTTTTTTGGTTTGTATATCAAAATTAAGAATGCTGTGAAAAATAACTGGCCTGACATTGCCTTCATATCCCAGTCAGTGAACTAATCATCCCAGTGTGTGTTATGCTGCTTAAGAGTTGTTGCTCTAAATCTGTTTAATGAATCCACTTCATGCAAAGCTAGATGGATTTATTAAGTGAATTCTACTGTACCTGCTTAACATTTCAAACTAGCACAACAGCGATAGAAAAGATGGTATTTTGGCAGAATTAAATTTCATTTTGGAATTTCATAATCTAATTTACCAGTCTAACAGTAAGTAATAAAAAATTAATGGAAAAATTCCCTCTGAACGTGCATTAAAAAAATAATGGATGTAAATAATCCAATAAATTTTTTGAGTGCACGTTCAGAGGGAACTTTTCCATTAATTTTTTATTACTTGCTGTTAGACTGGAAAATTAGATTGGAAATTTCAAAACGAAATTTAATTCTGCCAAAATACCATCTTTTCTACCGCTGTTGTGTTAGTTTGAAATGTGTTGACATGCACTAGCTCTTGCGTTGTACGCAAAAGCGACATCTTCATTTCTTCCTTCGCGGAGTCATTATATCCAACTTACTTATGGTATTTGGTGTGGTCGCTTGTGTGTGTAGAAACTTTATGATTGCAAAAGAAATTTGTCTTAAATGCTTATTAAAGTAATTTAGAAAAATTAGCAACATTTTCGGTAGTGGCACATAATTTTAATGTGGTTGTTTTTGTATTTTTACATGTTTTCCCTGTGGTAGTTAGTGATTAGTGTTTCAAAATCAAGCTTTTCCGATGTGTAAAATTGCCACTGCGCCAATTTTGCTGTATTTTTTATAAATAATAGTATCCATTAGCTGGTTGTTTTCTAATGTCTGCCATTTTGCCTTAATTTTTTTATGAAACCATTTGCATTTCTTATCACTAATCAATTTCTAACATGTCTTTTTCTGCAATTTAATCTTATTGTTTATAGCTGTAGACTGCATAACTGGTTTGGTGAATGATGCCAAATCCATTGAGGAAACAGCTACCAAGCCTGTTCATTATGTACTAGGCATAGACAATAATGGGTGCATTAGGGATGTCACTTCACGCTATGCATCTGATTGGCTGACTCAGACTCACAAATTGAGAACTGAAGAACAATGGTGGGAAGCAACTTTGGCACCTTATAAGTCGGATGACCTATTTAGAGAAAAAGAAGAAGAACTGCAATTAAGAGGTATCATTATTAATTAGCATCATAAAATGAGTATGTATATACACCCAAATGTGGCCAAGACATATTTGTCGGTTCACTCGTTGATCTTAGAGAGATATTCTTAATAATGTGTTTAATTGAATTTAATTGTTGCATTTTTGCAGATAAAAATCAAAGTTTTTGTTATCCTTTAATTCTAACTAAACAGATGCCTAATTACATTATTTTCAGCGTTTTAGATTTTATAACATTAAATCAGTGAAGTTCATTTATTGTCTTCTAGCGAATCAAAGTGTCGGGGAGGGTAAACTGTCTGAACATTTACATTTCATCTCCAAGGTTACTAACTTACGGCAAACTAATCCTCTCAAACTACGCGTATCATTTTTAATATGCTTTTATATTATAATATTTATATATTTTAATTTTTTATATGCATAAGCATATTAAGAAAAGTAACATTATGTATACAGGGAGAAACATACTGAGCTAGGATTGACTTTGACTTTCACCTTGAAAGTCAATTGTGATTTATATTAGGTCATTCTGTATTCTCACTGAACTAGGTGCCTTTTGGCGGTAGGTCTTTTTGAGTGACATTAATTTAAAATCAATAATATTTATAGTGTAGCTGGAATTTACTTTGAAGTTTACAAAAAAGGCTGAAGTACCCTAGAAGAGTAGTTCAAGTGAGAGAAGCCAATTTCTAAGCAAGTAAAGAAACTCTTACGAATTGTTTTGTAAAGTGTAATTTTCTGGTGTAACGTGTACGTTATCAAATTTATACATTTGCTAATATTTTGACCAATTTCCAGTCTTCAGCAAAGAAAGATCACTGAGCAACATTATTTTATTTGTTTGGAATAAATCAAAGGCAAAGTTCACATTCAAAATATAGTTAGAACAACAATAAATAACAGTTAATAACATACACACACATAAGTTTCTGAAACTACATTTTGGGCTGAGTAACATGAAACCTATTTGGTATCCCTGTAATATGTCTGCTCTTTCTTTCATTACACAAATTTTTAGCTACAACTTGTGTGATTTTAGAACATCATCTGAAGACGTAGCATTTTATTGATAGCTTAGGGAGGCCACGCATTTGTCTCACATAAAGCACGACTTAACACAAATGGTCATCCAATTGGCAATTTGTCAAACTTTGTCACTGCTGTCACAAGTACATTTCAGTGTGTGGACACATTTGCATTTGTTTCTGTCTTTTGATCTAGTAATTTCTGTTTTAACGTAGCTAATTCCTGTTAAATTGTAGATCAACTTATGGAAAAACCGATGCCTACCAGCATTCAAGCATTTAAAAATAACCAGTTATATGCACTAAAGCGCCACTTACTTAAATTTGAAGACATATACCCCCGCACGGCACAAGTTCTGGGTACAATCAGAGGTGAAGCTATTTATGCCAGAGAATGTGTACACACTGTAAGTACATTTTTCTTATGTCTAGTTTTCTTTAAGTTTGCTTTTTACCTCTTTCAAGTTTTCATATTCAAACTTTTATTTACAAATTCATTTTGATGCATTAATTTCATTAATTTTTTTGATAACACCAAAGAATGCTTATGATGTTATATATTTGATTGTTCAATATTTGAATGATTTATTTATTGATAAAGGTAGCAGATAGTAGCCTTGTGTTGCAGTCTGATTCTGTGATGTATTTCTTGAGTGACTTTCGTCTTATGTAGATGCACTCTTATTGGCTGATATTTATTAGAAACCACTGTGGTTGGTCAGTGATGTATTACCTTGCTGTAATTCGTCTGTATCACTGTGACCATGTTATAGCAATAAATCAGTAAGTGTTCTCGAAGAAACAAAAAATTTCGTACGTATTTGTTCATATCAAGCATAATATTGTAATGAAATGGGATGGTGCAGATTCACTTGGTCAATGAGATTATGCAGAAAATCGTCAGGTAAGTGTACAGAAACAGAAAAATTTAATTATTAACATCTTCTTGCATCCTGCATACCAGTGGAACAGGTGCTGCGATGGAAAAAAGCACCTGCAAGACCACAAAACCGTTTGATCCCAGTATATTTATAGACCTCAGTATGCAGTGGCTTCATATTACAGTGCAGGGGTTAGAGTGAAAACAAATGGCATTTTGCCCTCATTACAATATTATCTTAAAGTAGATGAAGGTGATTAGGTCCTGATAATTAGTAATTATATTAGCATTCATAATGTAAGGAGTGAGAACGTTAGAATGTGAGAATAGTGGTAAAGTTTATTCTGTAATTTACTTTTCTGTAGTGGCTCATGGCTGTGAGTGCCAGGCATACTTTAAATTTGCAAGTCTCCTTAATAGAAACATCTACCACAAAGCCCAAAAGAAGCTTTAGCCATCCATCAAGGTTACTTGCAAGACTTTTTGTCAATATTTGAAAGAGATTTTCCATTAATATTGAGCACTCTGTGGTGAGGAATCAATGATAACACTGAAATTGTCAAATTAACAAAAGCAGGGAGAAATTTGCAGAACTAACATAAACGACAGTTTCTTAATTTGCCTGTTAGTTGAAAACTGTATGTATGTCCAGTCCTAGCACACTAACTATTTTAAGAGATTTGGTACCTAACCTTAACAACATGATTAAATTCTTTGCTCTGTTACTAATGTTATTTTTGTTCTTCACCTTTTTCTATCTTACTGATAAGTTTATTTCATAACTTACCTATTATTGTCAACAGATTTCTGTGACTAACGTAGTAATGTTATCGCATTTTATTTTACATTTAAGCTACACTCGCGGGAAACATGGCTGAAAGAAGCACGGTCTATTAAAGAAGGCGAAGTACCATACAAGATGGTAAAACCACGACCCAAACCGGGTAAACCTAAAGGAGAACCATTAGAAGCCACCCTTCAGCTTTACGGAAAGTGGCAAACAGAACCGTATAAACCTCCACCTATAGAAAATGGCAAAATACCACGGAATCAATACGGAAACGTTGAGCTATTTAAGCCATGTATGTTGCCAGAAGGAGCTGCTCACTTGAGACGTAAGCATGCTACAGTAGGATTTAACACAATGAAAGTAACGAAGCTTTTTTATCACTGGTACAGTAGAATCTTGGTTATTCCTAATAATGATCTCCCTAGCCAGATTTTTGTAGATATAGTGAAGTTTAATTTTTATCTTAATCGATGCAACAGGAACAGTCTCAATACATGGTGACATACTATGAATATTGTTACATCATACGTTAATATTACTATCATATACACTATCATTACTGTAAAGGAATAATTGTACTGCAGTGGGCTAGGCAAGCAATACTTGCATGTATAAGTCCAGTGACGTGAACCAAAAAAAGAACAGGGAGAAAGATTAGATCACACAGGAAAGGAAGAAAGATGTGTTAGTGGAAGTTGTAAGAAGAAAGGCAGCAGGTTGTACGATGTTTACCTCAGCTCTAGATATCGACTCATCTTTTAAGCATAATTTGTACTGGGATTGTGATATATGAATTATATTTTAAAGTGCTTTGACTTTTAATGCTCAATGAATCCTTGCAAGAGATGGGCAAGTGTGAGCCAGTTTGCATTTTTTTGTGTGTTTGGCACACTTCAAGTCAGTATCCAACATTCAGTGGCATTGTATACTCAGGAAAACATTTTTACCTTGGTGGTGTAACTGTAACCTAGCTCTTTATTACGGATATCTCTCTAAGGTGAGCCAGTGAACCGGCAAATTTGTTTAGACCACATTTTGGTGGATTTACATCCTCATCTTATGAGGTAAATGGCTGAGAACCAGTGCTGTGAGTGAAACCTTTAGGGACACATATATCATACCCAAACAGTCACTTAGGGATGCTATCTTCTACTAAAAGGATACTGATTTAAAATCTTTCCGACACTTTGTAGATACGCCTCTTGTTTTAGTTGATTTAGGAATATTCTGTAAATAAATTCCAGCCCTTATGGGGCATTTAGAACATTCATTCTCAACTAAATCCACAGTAAAACCACATCTTTGAAGAGTTTATTTAATGTGAGTAGTTGTGCAAGGGTTCTTTTCTCTAATTACTGTACTAGATTTGTTCAAATTATTTTTATGATCTCTTTAAAACTAATCTTTGATGAGACATTTTTAATATATTACATTCTAATAAAAAGTCTTGTGGTCATTATTTTTTAGTACCTGGTTTAAATCGAATAGCACAAAAGTTGGCCGTTGATTGTGTACCAGCTATGGTTGGTTGGGACTTTCATGGAGGATACAGTCATGCCGTGTAAGAATTGCTACTATAATTTTCAAATATAATATTCATTTCAAATTCAGTTTATTTTTATAACTTTGAAAATGACACCTGCTTATAAATAGTCATACATGAAATCAATGGGATGTTATTTCCAGTGTTAGAAGGCTAATCATTAAATACCTGTAATTAACACCTTCATGAGTATCCACCTATCATAGCTGGTATGTGAATATAAGCACCTGCAGTTTTCTTATATTTAAGTGCGCATAAATAGTATTAAAGCTTTACTAAGTATTATTTGCTTTCTAGTACCTGGATTAAACCGTATAGCGCAAAAGTTGAACGTTGATTGCGTACCGGCTATGATTGGTTGGGACTTCCATGGAGGCTGGAATCACGCAGTGTAGGTGGAGTGAAAATTTCGAAGTCCACACAAAATTTAAAATAATTTTTTTTATTCGTAGTAGGACAAATGAAACTTTCAGATAATCAAAAATCACTAAATACTACCATACTCAATCTATCATTTGTAGTTAAACTGCACTAGCTTCTGTTGGTTTAATGTTTTCAAATAGATGACAACTTATGTATAATGAAGTGACATCTAGTGACAAGGAAAAGGAAGAGTTATGAGTGGGAATCTTTTAAACTACAATGGTCGTAAAGGGTGGTCATTGCTTATTATAGAGAGACTTGATTTAGAAAAATTGAAAATGTCAATTTAAAGTTTTTGTTTGTAACTTGTACATACATTTATAAGAACTGAAAATATTTTATAGTTTTCACTTGTAGATTGAGGCATGTGAATAACGCTCAAGCAAAAATAATTGGTTATCTTGAGTTGCGTGATAACAAAAATTGTTTGCGTTAATTTGCATAGACATTAACTCATTAAACATTTCTTTTACCTGGTTGATTAAAAGTTAGGAGTAATTAGTCTCAAATAAACTGACTTGACTATAGTAATTTGTGACTGAAATCCATGTGGAATGTTTAATTAACAGTTTAAAGCAAGCTGTTCAACTTATATGCTGTACACATTCATGTAAAACACTAAATTGTGTAAGTTGTGCAAGTCCATCTCTTGTGCATTTAGACTTGACGGCTACATCGTCTGCGCTGAACATGCTGATAGTCTCCGTGAAGCTTGGGAGGCGGAACAGGAAGAATTTGAACGCAGGCAGAAACAGAAACGACAGAAAAAGGCAATAGCAAATTGGAGACTGTTGACGCGTGGTTTGCTGATCAGAGAGAGATTGCGCAATCGCTATGATCTACAGGTCAGTTGCCTTAGTTGTAAAGGTTGATTGAAAAGTAACTGCTGAATTTTTAGGCTCATTAATTTTTTTTAATCTAATAAATGTTTAAAAAAAATCTCTACTACAGTATTAAATTCTATTTATAGTATTGTCGTTTTATGACGCTGAGAGCTTCTGCCAAACAACTTTAATCTTTCCTGCAATGACATTCACCAGTTTTACACTACGTCGAACATTTTCTTTCACAGAAACCCAAGCCAGTGAATATCAAAGAAGGAGAAAAAGCAAAAGATGACGAATCATCTTGGCCCAGAAACAGAGGACTTGTGAAACAGCTTGACACTTACAGTGAACAAATGTGAACACAAGGCGTTTCCACAGTTGAAGAAAAACTCACTTTTTACGAAATCATGGTTTCTGCTTTCACATTTTGGGAGAAAATTTTCCTAGTTGTTAAATAATTTACACTATTTAAAAAGTTGTTAGATTGCTGTATGTGTAATCAAGTTTTCTTGGTATACTAATGTGGTTCAAATGCAGAATATTTTCTACGTTGATCATGGACTGAATAACAAAAAGTGTTAAACTAAGTAATCACAGTTGTTGATGATGTGTAATGCGTAGAATCATGTGATTTTGCATACAGGAATAATTACAGTTGTAAAACGTTTTTTCATTGAATATTAAATTATTCATCATCACGTACACAATTCTATTGCATAAATCTAGAAAAAAATAATTACAGTTCTTAGCAAAAGACCAGTTTGTGTTCTGTGTTCACTATTATCAGCCAATAATTACTAACGACCGATAAGCAAGATCCACACGTGACTAAATGATTATCTGATCATGTCGTCCCAAATTTCATTTGCAAAACGTCTTAAACTTGATCATCTATTCATTCAGGTTGCAAGTCTCCTGTCGTTATGTTTACAATGGTAACAATGTATTTGATGTAGGATTTTTAAAGGACACTGTAAGAGCAATACTATCAGACTATACACTAGCAAAACATGAGAAATCTTATTCTTGTTTTACAGTATGGCTAGTACTATTGTACATGTGCAGGTGCTAAACAAACTAAAACAGTGCTCAGTAACAAAGGTGATAAACCAAAATTAATAAGCTAGAGCTATGTGCTGCATCATTTACACTTGTACGTAGCCCAGCCACACTCAGTTATCAGGTTTTGACTGTTCTGCTGACTTGATTACTTTTGTGTACAAGTTTACCTTGCAAAAGATACAGTGTAAAACTCTACTTTCGTGCTCACAGCTACTGTGTCAGGGCCTTGGGTTCTAATATAAAATAATGGGAAATCCGAGTTTAATCATACAAATTAAGCAGAGTTAACCGAAGAGCATTTCTTATTTCTGTTTAAACTTAACAACGAAAGTGTTTTTGTAAGCCACAATGTAGAAACAGCTAATGTCAGAGTATGTCTGTGACAGGCTGAAAGCCTGAATTTACGAATGATTTAACTACACATGTATTAGCAAGATAAAATGTATGCCAGTGACATGTAACTACATAACAAAACAACTAACTAAATGCTAAATTACATTAACCACTAATAACTAAAAAAAAGTGTTGCTTCTAACTATATTCTGTATTGTAAAAGCTTTAAACAAAGCATGTTGTGAGACAAGAGAACAATTATTTGCATTTAGTTCGCATTAACTAACGAGATATTTAATTTTTATTTTATCAACATGATTTAATGTAGGTTTATAACATTACTCAATTCAGCAAAGCAAGAAAAAGGCTCAATTTCTGCACACAAAAAACAATTTTGCATTTAGCTGTAAAATCTCTGCTCGTAATGTGGTAAAACACAAGTTCTAGAATCTGAAAGCGTGGTCTGATGCATGTCTGCTTACAAAAAACTATAAGCTGTAGAATTTATAAAGAGCATTAAATGCTAACTATCAAACCATTTGCTTTCTTTCATACCAATACCCGCAAACTTGTTTTTGTACTGATTTATTAATTTGTCCAAACTGTCACTTGTCTTCTGCTTAACTCGAATGTTTTTCTGCTTCTCGGGCTTCACAACATCTCTTTTGACCTGCTGCCTAGACTTTTTCCCAATTGGCTTGTTAGATTTTACTGCCCTGGCTTTGTGCCGAATTTTCGGGCCAAAATGAGAAGGCAAAGTATTTGGTGGTTTTCGCTTTCCAGATGACATTGCTGTGCCGTCCTTTTGATGCTTCTGAATTTTACTTTTAGTATCCTTAACAATTGTCCCAGTATCTTGCTTGGCTTTTTTGGATACACCTCCAACATCATCTTTTATCTTTCGCTTTTCAGCGGTGCCTTGTTTCAGCATATTTCGCTCTCGTTTTCGCTTCTGGGCATTAAGAGCGACCCTGTTTTCTAACGAAAATTCTACGATGAGCCTTCGGTTGTTAGGAAATAGATTTGGATTGTTATTGGTGTTGTGCAATGCAGACAAAGCATCTTCGTGTTTGGCAAACTCCACAAAACCATAACCAAAAGACTTGGCGATGCCCTTGCTGTTAACCTGCCTCCTGTCCCTCATTACTCTAGCCTTGGTAATCCTCGTGATTTTAGTTTCAGCAGCTTTTGCAAATATTTCCTTTAAATTTTTGTCATCAACTGACTTGGGAAGATTTCTCACACATAGACGGACACACGAGATGAAAATATTCAAGTTTTTCAGTTTCTGTCTTTTCGTCATTTCTAACTGTTGACGTTTCAGGAGGTCCTGTTTTGGTGTTCCAGCAGCTGCTTGCGTTCCCATTCGTATTAATCCCACACGTGCAAGGTGGAGGTTACGGTTATCCTTTGGCTCTTTTTCTTTTTGGGTAAGCTTGCTCGCTTCTTCTCGATTAATGGCTTTGGTTATTAACAGCTTTCTGTTTTTCAAAATCAATGAATTATCGGCTGTATTACTCTTCTGTATGCAATCTTCTGCTGCTTCCACTGTAGCAAATTTCACAAAAGCTGTCCCTTTTGGATGCTCGGTGAGAGGATCCACACAAACTCGGATGTACACTACTTTCCCAAACTGTTTGAAAATGCCGTCTATATCTGCTTCCTCTGCATCATAGCTGAGATTTCGTATAAAGACTGTTTTGCCTTCGCCAACATCATCTGGAAGCTTTAATCTCTCTTTTTTTGATTTAGTTTTACCACTTTGTTGCTCTACGTCATACTCGTCTTTTGTATCACTGCCATCATGATCTAAATCACTATCAGCATTATCATCGTTTGGATCAGAAATACTACCGTCCTCATTGTCGTCATCACTGACACTGGATTCTCTGCTTTCATCATTGTCGTCAGACTCACTAACTGCACCTTTTTTGTCAGATTCGGTCATATCGTTACCTTGCCCCGTGACCTTGCTTTGCATTAAAGTCATGTACTGTTGTTTCGGCAAGGCCCAATCAACAGCGATTTTTCGTCCCTTCACTTCCATCATGTTCACTTTGTCCACAGCCTCAGCAGCAGCGTTAACATCAACAAACTGAACAAATGCAAAACCAGGCATTTTTCCATTGCCCTTTTTTGGTATAACTACTTCACTCAATTCACCGTATTTGGAAAAGATCTTTGTAAGATCGCTCTCTGAGCACTGAAAGGGAAGATTCCGAACGATTAACCTTGATTTTTTTAAAGACAGCTTCTGCCGAGAAGTTGCTTGTTCTTTGTCAGCTAGCAAGAATGTTTGCGCTTTGCACTGTTTTATCATTTTTCCACTGAGTTTCTTTCTTGCTTTAATTGCACTTCCAACTGTAGCAAATGTCACTAAAGCTGTTCTATCAATGACATCAATACTGGCAGGATACTCTAAAGATCGGACATTCTTCAGCTTTTTCAGAGTTTGCATTACATCTTCTTTTACTACAGTTTCATCTAAGCCACTAAGTACTAAAACTTTCTTATCGGCATCTTTTTCATGTATCACGTTCTTTGAATTTTCCTTTGCTTTACGTTTTTCTTTTCGTTTATCTAATTTATGCTCGGCAAACTGAATGAACACTTTCCTGTTCTCCACAGATTTCACCTCTTTCATTGCGTTTTCCGCATCCTCCCGCATAGCAAACGTGACGTATCCAAAACCTCGGCATGTATCACTCCCCTTTTCCTTAACTACGAAGCACCTATTTACCGGTCCATATTCACTAAATACATTTTCTAGCTGCTTATCTGAGGTTGTATAAGTTAAGTTTCTCACAAATAATGTTTTGCTACAAACACGAGCCATGATCTCAAGGAATTAGATTCGATTAACTAGCATTCCAAACTCTTTATATTCATGAGATGCTAAGCAGCTCTTCAGCTACCGGCTAAATCTTTGTTTCAATTGCTTTGGCTGGATCATGCTAATCATTTGATTCTATATTCTTAAGTTGTGCTATAAACTTTTTCTTTTCTGCCTCTATGTATTCATCCAGATCCTGGAAAAAAGAAAAATATGACAATCTAGTGGAGAACTAATACTGTCCTATGTTCCTGTAGAGAGTATATGCTTGCATTCATATATCAAAACCATCCTAAGCAATTATTCTGCAACTAAGGCAGATTTATGATTGTACAAAAATAAAAAAATCTGTCAATTTTATTCATTTTTTACTAAATTCCAATCTCAGGTACTAACCAGGTGAAATATGGATTTGATCGTGTTAGGAAACGTAGAAACCAGGTCTGATAAAAATGTATTCATCCTATCTCCTGAATTATGCACCATAGATCACCAATATAAAAACCTCAAAATATTTTTATTAAAAACTGTTGAGACAAACTTACATCAAGAGGTCTGTAGATCATGTGGACAACTTGTGATCCAGCAAACATGGATAATCCAGCAGCTATTAAAAATCTAAGGTATGCACCCCATGTGACACCAGCAGGCATTCTGTGCAGCAAAATCAGGCTCTGCAAAAATATCAGGTTTAACCTTAATATTAACACCATAATATTAATATCACCGCACTGAAGGGAATTTCATATTAAACGTTAATGACATAAACACCCTTAAAGCAGTAGATTCTGTATTTCAGCCAGTAAGTGTGTCAAATATTTCAGCCCATGCCTTGAATCCTTAGTGTTCCTGTTCAAATCCCAACTGGAGTTACCACGTCTTAGCCCAAATCCAAAATGAGTCTCCGGTTGCTTTGGCAAGAGCTCCAGTTGACTGTCATGTTCACAGTGTGCTAGTGGCAAAGCCAAATTCACATAGAAATGATCCAAAATTTCATCGATTCTTGAGATAGTATTTAACGGTAATTTATTGTTAACTTCAGTTATATTGTGGTTATTAATACAATAACTTATTGACTATTATTGAAGCTTTGTTATTTCAGCATCCTATTCAAAACTTCCTATGCCACCTTCTATTAAGTGACACTAAAAATTCATTACCACAACCACTACTGCGGACTTACTAGGTAATTTCTGTTTTATAACATATTCCTGCACATAATTAACTTTATTGTTTGACATTAACAGGATTTTCGGTTGTTTCTACAGAATTTTCAATTGTTTCCACTAGCGCTAACTTCTTGGCTCGCTTGGCAGCTTCTTTGCTCTTGAATACCCTATCTAAAAATAAAGTATTTTTATTTTAATGTGTAATGTGCACAGTGAGCATACAATAGGCAAGAACTAAACTAAAAGCAAAATGAGTCCTGCAGTGGTAATTGCACTGTAAGAACAAATGCAGCTAATGTTTAGAACCTAAACTAAAAAAGTATAACATCAAATAAATATTTCTGCATGTAATTATTGGATTAAGTACATTTGCAAATGTAAATTTATGCAATGTAATATTTTTCTATTGACAGCACAGTACTTTACAATATAGCTCTCTTTCTATATAAAACTAATTACAATTGCTTTGGGAATCTTTTAATATTTGGCTAAAATTGAATGTGAAGCATTATAATACATGTTGCAACCACTTTTATTTAGGTTATGTTACAGTCAACCTCGGATATAAGGGACACCGCAGGACTCAAAAAAACCGTCCCTTATATCCAATGTCCCTTATAGCCGAAGTTGAGTCAGACCGAGGGTGGATCTAGATCTGTATTTTTACACATATTTTTATGGATCATTGCTACACATTCAGTGCAAACGGTATGTAGGAAGCAATGAATGTTGCGAGATGTATGTGACTGCGGAAACCGAGCTAATCGAAGATCGAGTATGCGAAAAATTCAGGTTAAAAATCGATCAATATCACTTTTGATCATAGGGTCCCTTATATGCGAGGTAATTTACCTGGCTTTCTATTACGCGGGACGTGAAGATATCGATCCTTATAACTGAAAGTCCCTTATATCCGAGTACCCTATATACGAAGATTTTTTCATAGGACAACAAATAACTCAAAAAGTCAAGCAACAATTTCAGTGAATGTTTAACTTACAAAAGTTTGTTTCACCCACAGTCCAATTAATCATCGAAAATTCCAGTGCTGCGCCCAAAACAAAGAAAACTGGTAAAAATCTGTAAATTCCAAACACTCTTTTTCCAGGCCAGCGGTCCAAAATTTTCCGTAAAGTCTTACTGTATAAGAAAACCATACTAAACGAACTCCACGTTTCGTTCACGTATAGCAGCTATAGATGTGTTGCAGCGATTTTACACCATACTTGTTCATGCCGCGCCCTCTCTTGTGCAGTTGTGCTCATGCGATAAAATGCCAAATATGTCACCTAGTCCGCCCAAGTGCTTCTCTGAAGAAGTAAACGAACTATTCGAAATAAAGTTTTCTTTTCAACTCGCTTTTTCTGAATAAGCATGCTCACATTCACGTCTAGTAGTTTTACTTGATTATTTATGAATGAAATTTCTGAAAAAGCCAGTTATGAATTCTGGCTTTTGGCCTAGCCTATCTTGTCTTAATTTTGGCCTAAAACGTTTTGGTAAAATGTTGTATTGTGTGTTAGGTTATATGAAAAATATATAAAATACAAATATTTAAATACAACATTAATATTTATATATTTAAAAATACTATAAGAATGAGAATATGCAAAAATTTTAAATAATAAAATGGAATCAAAAACAAAGAAATATATATAAAATACAAAATATTTAAATACAACATTAATATTTATATATTTAAAAACACTATAAGAATAACAATATGCAAAAATATTAAATAATAAAATGGAATCAAAAACAAAGAAATATTTATAGACTACAGTGAAATAGACTGCGAAATATACAAAAATATCCGAAATATCCAGAAGAAAAATGCTAATGAACGCGGTACGAAATGCTAAACCAATAAGACATGTCTATTGTGTAGCTACACTTATTTACTATTTACACTTTTACACACAAACCAAACAATGAAAAACACATGCACGCAAAAATATCAAATTCCAAATTAACAATATGAGCATGAACACACAAATTATGTCTGTTTATAATAAAAATATTAGCAAAAATAATCAATTTGCTAGTTAACCATTTATTTACAACAAAAAGCACTAGCAGAAATATTGATAACTATTCAACCGAACTTTATAATAAAAAAAACGCTGGTACCACATACAAAATGAAACAAAATTATAGATAAGGATGTGCGCTAAAACTGCATCTATTTTGTATTTATTCATTCACCAAAAACATGCAGTTACGCAAAACTGCATTAAGTATAAAAATCATAATTAACTCATGAATAAAAAGAGTTTCCTTGAATAGAGACGGCCAGCAAGGGTAGCTAGAAACTAATGCATTTATTCATCAACAAAAATATACAGTTACGAAAAACTGCACAAGTAGAAAAATCCTAACTAACTTATGTAAAAAAAGATAGTTCGTTGATAGGAGACGACCAGTTTCAAATTTCAACAACTCTATTCGAACGACTAAAGGAAAATTTGAATACATTCAACCTGTAATAATTTTTATATAATTTATAGCCGTGAACCTTAAGGCCTACCGGCGGTAAATACTCAAAAAATCATCAAAATTTAAATCAACAAGGTTATTACATAGTTTATACACATTTTTCAAGCAACATTGATAACAGCATTAAAGTTTTTTCTGAGAACTTCATATAGGGAAGTTATACTCAAGCAATGGTCGCTTCTACGACACATGCCGTGATCAAAGCTACGGTATTTTTAGTTTTAAAACATCGAAAAAACACGTTTATGACTTTATAGGCTTTCGCAGCCTGTTACCTACAGTATTTACCAAATTTCAAATTACAGCAAGTAGTATCACTAATCAGCTTTAACACGTTTACTTCAAAGACGTAAAATGAAAAATGTACGAAATGGAAATTACGTCATCTTTAAATTTATGCGACGTAGGTCTTGTAACAAAAAATGGGAGTTGGCTTACATGTGTGGCAGCTATAGTTATCAAAAAAATAATTAAAACATACGCATTGACATAATAATTATAACACTAATACACGTATGACAATATCAAGCAGCGCACAATGAGAACGCTAGATTGGAGGCTTGTAGGCTTATTTGTGTCAGTCAAATTTTAACACCGTACCTATTTTTAACTCCTCAACGTTATTATTAGCTTTATAGTAAGTTTTCTAATCAAGTTTTATTCGATTATAAATTTTAATGTATATTACTAACACAGCTAGCTTGTCTTAAAGAACAATGCAAAGAGGAGCTGAACATGAAACAAGTTCAGTTGAATAGCTGCCTTGACAAAGAATAATTATACAAACTGTTAAAACAATGTGATACTGGCAGCCACGTAGAGGTGCTCAGAGATACTGGGAGAATGTTCTTCGTCAACGTTATGGCCTCAGGCAGAGACAGGTCTTGGAAGTGCTCGTTTTTTTCAAAATTCTTACTCACTAATCTAACGTTTCTGAAGCCGATTGAAAATTTCTGAATTCTTAACAACAACTACAGATGGCATTAAACTTTGTCAAGCGTATGGTTTGTCTGCTCAGTCGGCAAGTTTCATCGCATAAGGAATTTGAGAATCACAATTCAACATCATGTTTTGCAGCAGGTTAAGATCTAGATTCGCTACAACATGACTACTTGATCATTAATATTGTGTGCGTAAATAAGTGCAAGCTTTAAGGGAGGAGGAGACGCAAATGGGCTATACTAGGACTACGAGCCTATTTCTACATGTGCTAGATTGTATAATAACTAACACCCTTGCTCTCTGAGTTCATCAAGAGCCCTTTCAATGGGTGCTAAGTACTGAAGTCTCTCAAGAAATACTCAGCTTCGATTCTTTTTATTGTGTAGCAAACATCAAAATAATTAACTTGTGTAGACCTAATGTCTTCGCAGATTTTAATAATCAAACGTCTGTAATATAGCAAGACAGGGTGGTTTAATTACAAATTAGTATAATATCTCAACTGAATGATCAAGAATACGCTTTCTACAGGGGCTGAATTTACGATAGAGACAAATGACATTCTGCTACGATAGGATCTGGATAACTAATTATGAAAGTGAGAAGCTGCTAAAGGCAGAGCGGTCAAGCTATTCACTGAGGTAGATTAACCCTGTTAAGGCTGCATGAGCAACAAACAAAAAGTTCTGTACTAGAGCCATGATCCAGTAAAATGAAAATTGAAGCATCACCACCCAAAGGTGAGGTCCAGGTGTATTCAATGATAGAGATGAGGAATTTGCATAAAGCTTTGTAGAAGACTAGTAGCAGTACAGAACAAGTACTTTAACACGATCTTTAATAACAAAATCAATGAAAAAACCAATTTTTAAGTTTAGTATGATCTTGTAACCACTAATAGCAGCTAAACAAAATCGTGGTAAATTTTGAATGGTGTAGAATCACAAACTGACGGTAACACTGCTGCGCCACTTCAAACGAAATTACATTGAATGTTGTGAACGTTTTTTAATTAACTCTAATTGTTGCAAAATGAATTTGTCACTTCAGTCTCTACTCATAAAGGATCTCAAGTTTAACAAGAGAGGACCTTCTAATGACTTTGCAGAGTTCCACAAAACACACGTTGGTTAAAGTAAAGGACAAGTCACGTTGCATGTTGGGTTTATTTTATTGTTTCCACTACAAAGAAATTTGCGAAAAACTTCTATAAAGCACAGTTAATTTATACTACCATTGTATAGAAATTTCCAGGCGCGGTCGTAGTCGCAATTTACCTGAAAATTATGACGTAACTAGTGGACTCTAGTAACTAGTGTGACTTTTTATTAACGCGCACTGTTTAACTAATTCAAACTTCTACAGATTACCCAACTTCATGCAAAAATATCACAAAATTAGCTGTGCAATTTATTGCAAGAATTTATTATACTTTTGACGGAAACTGACAGTGTGCTGCGTATCTTCAAACGATGAACGACGTCATTGGTGGAAGAATGAGTGCTCAAAATGGGAGCGCACAAGCGCAAAATGATAGCGACTACACGAAAGTAAATTACTGCTAGCTTTTAATCACAAATTTCCTTAAAAATCTGATACAAGAACAGCAAGGCAGTAAAAAAAGGGCGATTTGTTGGATAATTTTTGACAGTTAAAACAAAAATAGCTTTTGTTCTGCCTCCTGTATAACAACTAAATTTATAAAACTGTCAGTGCTAATTTCGTAATCAGGAATCGCTAAGCGAGACCAAAAACTATACTCAGACTCGGTGTAAGAGATAACAATATTGTAGTTCATGATTCACGATAATTTGATTTTATTTTGATCACATTTTTTATGCTTATGTTGTCGTAATTGCGAATCCGAAAACTAAAATTCAAATTTTGAGCGAGCTACTCTCATAACCTGCAGACCAGGAATGCTTCTACTTCATGGTTACAACAGCATCACAAAGACTGGAATTTCTCTAAAAATGTATTTGGTATTACCGGAAGTCAGGCGTCAGAAGTACACCCCACTCAAGGCTTATGTCAAGCCAAAAGCTGTCTAGAGTCGCCAAGCCGTTTTAATTTATCAATAGTTCACTCATTCAACGGTGTGACAAAGGGATTTGATACTTAATGACAGGAATACCGGAATTCAGTGTAAGGCAAAAAAGCAAAAATACCGAACAACAATCCATAATAAAATTGTATTAGATTCCACATGCGATTAAACCATTCTAGCGATTCCACAGCAAACGCACAGAGCTGCGTGTGTTTCATTGTCTAAATTAATCAAAAATTACGTTTTCACGAAAACGTTTCCAGTAAATGCAGTATGTTAGTACAAATGTAGGCCTACATGTACGTCAGTACAGTTTGTCATGTCATGTATAGTAAAAGTTTTAGTGTAGAAGAAAGATATTAAACAAATAAGTTAATAAGAAACTGTTAGAAAAATATGCTGTATTTACTGGAATCACTTAAATGAAAATAACTGCAGTCACATATCAGCAGCCATATTATCATTACGAATGTGACAACTTTAAAAATCCACAAACTGAGTACGAGTCCTCAGTCTTGCATGAATAACTTCGTCAAAATTTGATAGACACAAATGTTTGCTGTAAAAATAATAAAAAGGTAGCTTTTTGTGAAATATTAAGTCATTTGTCACACCATTGGAATGACTAAACTAATGAATTAAAACCACTCGACGACTCTGGACAGCTTTGGCTAATGTCGAATGGCGTGTACTTCTGGGACCCAATTTCCGATGACATCGATTTAGATGTCAGTCCTAGTACTACTTTGCAACTGGTGCAAGCCTAATACAGTCTGACGGAGCTAGTTCCCTTAAAATAGGAATTTGCTTTGGATTCTATTCGCGGATAAGATAGCATAGGGTCGTGAATGTCAAGAATACAAATATTTAAGATAAAGATCTATTTTTGCTTACTAAATTCTATGCGTTTAAAAAAGTCCCTTTCCGAGCTAAGAAAGCTGCCTTTTGCTCTTGCTGCTGCATTTGAGAGGAACATACTTAACTGGCAAGTAGGAATCTAACACTAGAACGTCGATCTATTTCGTGTTCCGTATCATTGAGCTGTTACCGGTGTTAGCCAAGCGATTACTAGAGTGCTCTTGTATTTCTCAATATTTTTGCTGGCTAGTCATGAATTACTATGTTACAGTGAATTACATGTCCAGTGCTGATTTCCGATTTCCAAATTACCATTGGTTAAATATGTTTGTAGAAACAACACAGAAATTATTACTAAATATATTATGTCAGCCAAAAATGCCCCAAATTTCTTTTCTCATTGTCCCGTTCAAATGATTTAAAGACCATCAAGTCCTTCTCATACCATTTAATAAATGTACTAATGCAAAATTAAAACCGTGTTTTTACATACTGTTCGTTGATATCAGATGCGTTTATACTAGGACGAATAATTGTGGGTCTGTATCTTAGATTAGTAAAAATCTACCGTTAGCTGAAATGTAGCTGGATGGTTCAGTGGCTCGCTTTAGAGGGATGTCTTTTTTAATGACCCAGGCTCTGATCAAACAAAAAATCTCATTGAGTAAGCCCTGCCTTTGGACCTCCAATTTCGCCACATCCAATTCTAACTAAATTTCTAAGCATTTTATCTACTAGGATGCATGTTTATTTGATCACATCTAGATTTATTGCTCTGTATTACACGAATCCCATCAGAATTTAGCAGGATCAGTCAAGGTATTCAAAGCTAGAAGAAATGCGGTTTGAGTAACGAAAAAGTTACAGATTTCGCTTAAAACGAACATTCGTGTTAATTCGTTGTGGAACAGATCAACTCTAAATAAGCAAAGTTGTTTAGATTCTGTAACAAAAAAATTGTAAGGATTTTGCTTCTCTCAAGTTTTTGTCTAAATATTTACTTTTCAATAAATGTTTGATACGTAGCTTACCAATGCACTTACGCTTTGCTTTACCAAACAGTACACTAGATGGTGCGTGCATGATCATGTCGGTCATCAATCTTACTGGGCAACAATGGTCCCCAATGGTCCCAAATGCTCTAATATTTTCGCTTATCATTTCATACTGGTAGTTAAAAAGGGTTACTGCCAAAGACTGTAGTGACAAATTCAATCCTGGTGCAATTTTGTTCGTCAATTTTCAACATAATCAGCGGACAGAACAAATTTTTATTCTCAATTTGATTGAAAGAAACTCGAAAATTAAAAACTAAACACAAAGTTACAGTTCAAAGAACATGAAACTAAAAATGCTATCAGTTTGCGAAAAAAGTTTAGCAGCAAGAGCGGTCCTGTACTATACGAAACTGTATAATGCTGCGCCATGACTTTAGGGATTATATATGAAATAGAAAAGATAAATTACGAACCATGCATTGCCAGCCACTAGCACGCCATTTTAAATACAAATCTCACAAAGCTACTATCGCTGCCTATTTGCCCAAATACAGGTTTCGAATACTAGGAAAATTCAAAATATGCACGAAAAGCTCTTGAGATACCTATCGTCTACATGAAAACCAGAGTGCGCAATAGACCTAAAAATGAAACAGGTAATTAAATTATAAGAAACTGTTTGCTATAGAGTAAACTGAGAGCTAAAGCCATCGAAGTAGTTGATTGATGTAGACAATGAATCGTATCGTACCAATATAAAAACAGTACTTAACATCAGTTGCAAGTTTGTTGTGATAAGCGCTACATTCTGGCTTGTTGTGTGCCGAACTGCATAAAAAAGTGAAGATTACGAACTAATCCCGAATAAAAAACATCTGGTTACTATTTTTTTCTACCCGACTGCGATTGTGACGTCACGTCATTTGCAACATTAAAAACTATTAAAAACTTATGACAGGAAGAACAACGAGAACGAAAACAACATCACAGCAAAACAGACCTTCTTATATTTTTGCTTATCAACCATGGCTTTAGCTATTCGCTAATACAGTTACCCTAAATGCAAAACAGTTTTTGCTTACTTAGTTCTCAGTTTACCCATGGCAGCGCACTTGTTCTTTACAGTCGTTCGTCTTAATAATTATGGTGCTTTCTTTCAGTGAACGTTCTTGCGTTTTGTACTCTCAGGGTTACTAAAACAGCGAGCACCGTACCTGAAACAACTACATGCAGTACAGTCTCTACAAAAAATATTAAAATTGAACTCAAAATTTGGGCCCCATTCATAAAACATAATACCGTATCACTGTTATTTCAGCATTTCTAACAAAGAGGCGCTTCATTAATGGTCTTGCATTTGCGATGAATTAGTTTTGCATTTTTGGGTTACTTGCTTGCAATGCAACTCTATAAACAGATCTTTTCGTCATGAAACGTGTGGATTTATCGAACTAACGTGCGGGTAATAATAATAATCGGGACCATCTTAGAAATAAGTATTGAGTTACCTAGGGTACTGTCCCCGGACTAATGTCCTAAATGAAATTATTATTATTATATTATTATCCGGGGTTTTTCTCGGTGACTCTGTAAGACGACCCCAGCCTGTAAAAACGAGTCCCTCAGTCCCCCCGCTTGTTGGTAGGCAGCCTTGACGTTACTCCTGGGTTTAATAAGTGCTGACAAGGAAACAGGTTACGTGGCTGCACTGTGTACATTGAAGCCACACAATCCCAGTCAAAATTTCATTAATAGCGTTTTAATTTCAGAATAATATAACGTATTTCTATCAGCCGCAGCGTTTAAACAAGCATGGATTTAAAATCAAGAAAGCAACAGCACATCGACTATATTAAAGCTAGACAAAGTTTGTATTCCAACGCTGAGAGCTACAGAAAATAGTGAAAACATATAATTTCCAACTATATACACATGTGCAAGATGGCTAAGAAAAAACATCACTGTTTCGTTAATATAAAAAACGAACCTGTTGGCCTACAAAGCCATTTTTAAAATATTATTAAAATTTTTAAGCACTAAGACTTCATAACTCAAGCTGCCATTACCGCCATTAATTATTATCGTATTAGTACAGTGCATTTAGTATACTTCAGTTAGTACTTAGTTATTATGAACCTATTTAACTTAACCAAGTCCAACTAATACATTCAAAGTTTTACGAAATCTCCTTACATTTTTGAAAACAGGATTTGAATACACACGCGCGCATGGCAAATTTGGTAAAACTTTGAGCATAATCTAAATTAACTACTACTAAATTTTACTTAGTATCGTATGCGACAAAATGGTTCCTTCAGCCATGATGCAGCTACAATGGTCAAGGAATTTGTCTCAAAAAGCAGTGACCGACTTCATAAAACAAACCGCATAGCTAAAGGAGCTCCATCTACAGTCCATTCTAGTACTTAACATAACTTTATCAACTAGCGGTACTAACTATAACTTAATTACATTGTTAAGCACGTAACGAAAAGCACGCAGCAGCTTGAGTGTGAAGTAAAATTTGCAAACATTTTCTGCTCACAAAAAATAATAATCAAAATTCGGGATTTTGATAAGCGTTTATAATGCTTGACGACAGTGATTGAAATTTTTGACCACTTTACAATAATTATACAAATTGCATAAAGCTTAGTAAGTTGTAATCTAGCTAATTCTGCTTTCAAGGTCTGAAAACATGACTGTCTTTACATGCCACTAGATTTAGCTAAAATTGCAAATCAGTGCAATGGACGTTCTAATCCATTTTTTATGCAATCGACAAAATTTTTTAGAAGTTTGACATGTTCAGGTTCCAAATAATTAAAACTGGTATGTCATGGTGGCAAAGGTGGAACCTGTTTGTTCTTGTCAGCACTAACAGAATAACGGAGTTTTCAAAAAGTTTGGTGGCACATCCTCGTCTTACTGTCGGGTTTAAAAACGTACATTGTGCAACAAAGGGTTTCTGAAGAGAAGTGTGTGCTGCAAGGTGCACGCATGCACGCACATATAACAATCATTCTGCAACATAAACCTCACAAAACAATTTATATACTGTTATGAATAAATTTCGGAAAATAAATTTCGGTAAATAATTGAGTTATCAGATGAATTAGATTCAGATGATAAACTCACGCCTCCCTGATTTTGCCAAGGAAATTTATACAGTTAAATAGGAAACTCATCCAGCTGGCGCTCGAATTTAATTAGTTAAAATTGTCACACGATTGTAGAAGGACAGGTGTAGGATTTGAGAAGACACTGTTGTTTAAGCAGAATACATGCAGAGTAGAAGACGATTAGTAGAAGGTCAGTAGCGATTAGTTGTCGCGTGCAAGGAAGATAATTGAGAGAGCCAAGGTCTAGTATCAGTGCTCATCGAACATTAAGATGAAATCAAAAGTTATGCCACCCAGATGGTGCGGAAGAAGTCAAAGCGGCGGGATTTAAAAAAGTCATTATTGGTTATAAAATCAGAAAGTGAAAGGAATTGCCGCTGTCCAGGAGGTAGGATGTTGCCAGATGGTGCAATACAGCGAAGGTCAGACCTTCGAAATATAAGCTTTGGAAAAATATTCCAAAGACACACACACGCTCAACGAGGAGGAGAGTCTGACCGTGGTTGCTGCCATATTGTGTTGTGTCCGAGACGACTTCTGCAAGCCAAGAAGAAACGTTTGCCCAGCGTAGAAGAAGAATCTGCGTACTTAGCATTGACTGAGCACTGGTGCTACGTAGTCTCGATAGGAAACAGGGATTTGGCCAATAGTAGTGGTACATTAGTCAATCCACAAGTTAAGTGTTTTAACTTATCTATTTGGTATTTGGTATCTGATACAGTTGTAACCGAAACGTTGTATGAATTAAGCACCTTCAGTGCATCATACCAATATCGTAAATCATTAAGTGAATAGCGTCTTCTCTGGAGCTAGACCAAATCTTGTATTGGAACCAGAGGTGATTAAATTGTAAACTGTGAAGTTCAATAAAGTCTATTTGCTGTATTAACGTAGACATACAGTTTGTGAATGTTTAAAGCGTTATCGGTAACTTGCAATCGCAACACTAAATCCTTGATACGAACCTAAGGAGATTCGCAGTGTACATAAGAGCTCAATTGCGGGAGCTAAGCTTGTAAACTTGAGGGATAAAGATCTGACTCACAACGCAAGGTCAATGTGAAAGTCGTGTAGGACAAGATCATTGCGTTAGCGACTTAACTAAAGCCCTCGGAGTCGGGTAATCGATAACCGATCAATTACCTGGAAGCGATCGATAAGCGAATCTAAAACATCAATTAATTCAATCATTCAAGGTCACTCGATACGGCAAATTACTATACGATCACATTATTGAGTGAGAACTTGATAATACCCTATTGCTTGCGTAAAAATTTCGTTTGGTTTTGACATCCCCGGCCAGGACAAGCACACAAATCACATTCTAATACTATTAATGAAAACATTAATAATTTACGGACAAACTATTTATACGCGGAAATAAGGAATTTTTAACGCATTCATAATAATATTAATAATATAATTATATACAGATAATTTAGATGGTAGAGTATTTGGGCATGAAGCGGTAACTCTTCAGTAATAGTACGTTTGAAGTTTGATAACATAGGCTTCCAAGAATTGTTTTGTGTAATTAACAAAAAACATTAATGCAAGCATCACTAATGGCTGCGCAAATTTTAACCAGGCAATTTTTTTGAAATTCTAAAATGCCGTAAAATTAAATGATGTCCGACTTAAACGCACTGAATGAGTATAAAGTGGCATTTACCAGACATCTGAATGCGTTACGCGTTATCCACCTGCGGCATAGCTGTGTAATAAAAAATCAACAGGAAATAGCTGCAGAAAAAATAGCGCATATCGCAGGTGTGACAAACGGGTGCATTGAAAACAACAAAAACCAATTTTATCTATTCCGCATTCGCATAACGCATACGGGTGTCTGACAAACGCCACTTTAGACTGTTTCATTGATAATGTTGGTGAATAAGAATCGGAGCGATTGAAAGTAGTAGTGAGAACAAGTGTGAAAGAAAGAGAGATGGTGAAGAATAATAGAGAAATCAAAAAGAATGAAAAGGAAGTAGATAAACAGGAAGAAATAGTAAGAGATAGACGTGTTAGGGGAGAGGTAGGGAAGGGGAGAGAGAGGCAGACGAAGAGACAGACAAACAAACAGATGGATGGGCGGCTATTAGACAGACATAGAGACAGACGAACGGACAAACAGACAGATAGACAGCCAGGCAGACGGACGGACTAACAAACAGACAGAGAGACAGACAAAGGCAAAGACAGAGAGAAAGAGAGTGGGAGAGAAAGTGATGGAGAAAGAGACAGAAAGAGCGAGAGCGCGAGAGAGTGAGAGAGAGAGAGAGAGAGAGAGAGAGAGAGAGAGAGAGCTCTATACAAATATCTAAATATCTGCTATCACACAATACACTTGTGATCTGACCTGTTGGATGTTGACCTCCAACTCTCACCCTCCCAAAGATGGTTCTGAGTACAGAAATCTCTTGCCTGATACCTTGAACCCCGAACAGGGCGGAATCTACCTCGTAATTAGCTTGACCACCTTGTCTCAGTGGCTTTCCATTTTCACGACTAGCTATCCAGTTCCTGTCGCAGCAGAATGGCTCTAAGTGACAGGCTTATTTGTTTTGTTTGTCTCTATCGTAAATTCAAAGCCTGTAAAAAGCTTAACCTCCCAGTTACCGAAAATTTTACTGTAAACTCGATTATAATGATATTGTACTGCAGGGCTGTGATGAGATAGTGTAATACTGGCAAGGGAATACAGCAGACTTCTTATTCTGACCTTGTGTTAGTAGGAGCCACTAGTCACGTGCACACCTGAGCTTATAAAAAGGGTAGGTCTGCGGTAGATCCTTGTCAGTGGTCGTCTCATCTCAGCTCTGTTCACATTTCAGGCTCTGCTCTATTCTACTCTGTTCGGTAAGCTATTTGGAATATTTTATAATAAATTGTCATTTTGATTTTATTATTCATTTTGGTTTTGGTTTGGCATTGAATTAGTTGAGACATGCAGCACGGTGTAGGCCGCGGTGCCATCCGTTCTGCCTCCATTAAAAGCGGAGAGCAGTCCAATATCTTGAGACATTAGGTCTGCAAATGCTTCTTTTGAGAAACGTACTGTATTGCAGTCTACTGAGGTGTTAATACCCTTGATGGGAACATAGATTTAGCTGGGGGTGGGGGGTGGGGGGTGGGGGGTGTTGGGGGTGGGGGGGAATTCAAAGTTCAACAGCACACAAAACCTATACAGACGTGGGATCACAGCAGACGGCAATTAACGTCGTGTGGGCTGCATCACGTGTGACGACAAAACCTTTTTGACGAGAAAAGTTTTTTGAAATAAGCCAAAACATTTATAAACACTTAACATATTTTTGTTATGATAACAGATTTTACATGCGTCCCTTTATGCTGCCTTTCACAGCCACTTTGCTAACTACTAAGTTCTTAACAATTTTTTTAAGTTGATGCAGCCCACCCTTTAAATGCCGCTCACCCTTCTGGCGTGGCTGAATTTCACAGCATAACACTCGGCTTCTTTGATAGAATCCAGTGCTTAAAAGGCGCATTACAGCCATTTTTTAGATAAGCAGCCTATTCCGTATTTTGGATTCGAGTAAAAACAATTAGTAGTTGAGAAAATCGGTTGTTACAAAAAATATTTGTAAAACAATAGCGGAAATAGAAGATGGCGTCTCCAGTGATATAAATATAGCAATTAGCTTAGTAATAATCTATTTCTATGGGAGCAACGCGGTATTTCTAACACATATTCTGGTACCACTGAACGCCTTACAGCTGTGACCTCTGAAGGAAGAAGATGCGATGAAGGAGACCCTCTGCGGATCCTCGGTTGGGGATTCGCTGGCAGAGATCCCATGTCATTAGCATTCGTAGTCAGCAGTTTGTCGTCAGTTTTATTGTTGACGTCACAGCTTCAAGAATAGACCTCTGCAATTCTGGCAAAACATCCATAGTTCCTCCTCCTGAGACTTGATCGTCGGCATAGTAGCATTATTTCTCTGAAGCAAAAAAGAAATATTCTCATTCAAATCTTGCATGTACGGAAATTTTTACACAAAACTAAATACGTACATTTTAAATAAAAATTTCGAATAATTTTAAAATTCCACTTTAGAGTCTAGTATCGACAATAAGCTAGCCGACTGCTAGCGACCAAACAGTTTATGAGCCTTATACATTAATTATTAATAAACCCTTAAACACTGCAAAGGAAAGTGGTGCAAAAATTTGCAAATTTCATTTCACGTAAATTCATTACATTAGTTCATCTTATGAAAGCGTTTTAATCAATTTATTTAAAGATTTCAAAGTTAAGTGCAATTTAAAAACGCTTTTGCTGTGCATATATATATATACACACATTACTTCGTAGCACACTCTTCGTTAACTAAGCAAAGGTTTAAATTAAAATATATTGTCAATAATATCAATATGTTTTTTTGTAAATTAGTGGTGCACACTGGGATGGCGATGCAGTGCTGTATTACCAAGTGGCGCGAACATTTTAAATTATTAAGAACTTCCTTTTCCAATTACTAAGTATTTCAAACTTGTAAGTTAATGCTAAGTAATATAAGTTTGTGAGGAAACTTCTTTGGAATATACTTTAAAATCTCCTTTACTTCCAATTCAAATGCTTCGTGGTAGCCTACTTGTTTTCCCCAAACTGCGTTTTCAAATAAAGAATAAAATAAAAAATAGATTTAGCCTGTTTTTACAGTCACTGAAGAACTAAGTTAACTAAATGTTATAACTAATGCATTAACAAAATCACAAATTATTCATTAAAAATAATGGTATTAAACTTAAAGTCAGGAAATGTTGAAATACAATTTAGATTGAAACCAGGGACCGTCTGCTCACACTGCAGATGCCTTTGAACTAAACTCGCCCACTGAATGGTCTGCTTTATCGACAAATATTAAACGATAATAAAAGTAAAGGGGTATTAAGTAAGCTGCATGTGTATAGTGAAGGATGTCGCTTCTATTTAGCTTCACTCGAAATTTTATAATCTGTGTTTCTCTCGTGTTTTTATCTGCTGTGCAAATTAGTTTTATTATTAAAAAAATTAAAGTGGGGGCACCAGAAAATAGATAGGCAGGGTGCCCCCTGTAGAAACTTGATACATGTAGTTGGCTATATAGATTGACTGAATTTGTAGAGACCTGGTAGACACATTTAGACGGAATTATGAGTGGTTCGCTCAGGTGGTTGTTGAAATAAGAAGGAAAGACTTCGTTTTACTATTTACACATATTAGTATTATTTACAAGAAAGAAAGACACACATGGTGACAACTCAGCAGCAATAATCAGCTAGGAGGAGGAAAAAGCCCAAACTGGCCTTGGCAGAGCTACTCAAGTCACATGCACCTACTGAGCTTACCTGATTGGCCAGTGAAACTCACTAGCAGAGGTATGTTAACCATATATGGGAAGCTCAGCAGATGCAGGTGACTGAGTAGCACAAAAGGCCACAACCTTGATTAAACTTGGGTCATGTTACAGTAACAAACAATATGAAATATATGTGGCGGCACATGCGCTTAACTATTTAGTAGTAGTATTTTCGATTATAAATCGCAAGTGAAACCGTTCATCCATTTCAAGGTGGTGCCCCCCCCTGAATAACCCAATGAATTATTCATCTGGGTGCATCTAAAATTACGATCATAAATGGATCTAATGGGTGATTCTCTGAAATTAATACGCCTTTGTACTAAAAATCAGATCCAATAGACGTAATCTGTGAAATAAATATCGGATTGAACACAAAATAGTGACCAAAAAATCATCATCACTGCCCCAAGAATTTAATTTTGTATTAGGACAAAACGTATTGCAGACGTTGTCTTATTGCAAACGTTATTTGGCCTACATGCCTGCACTTTGGCACTTTTTTTTTAATAAATGTTGAAATATTTTGTTTAGATTTACACAATTAAAGAATAATATTTACAATAGGCGGTACCAGGAACCTGTTTTCGACTTGCTCTCACATTTTTATTGAGTGAGATTCATTTTAAACTGTTGCTTGATCGTGAATAGAAACAGGGAAACTATAAACTTCATTAGTCTTTGGTTCGGCTGCAATATAATGTGAATATAATATCTTATACAGCACTTAGCATATAAAAACTTAGCAATGATTGTGCTACAACACTTCATACCTTATCTGATCACCAGTAAATTAGTGATTTACTATGACCTATTATGACAAACTGAAAATTGTAGTCAACCTATTCTTACGGTCAGTCAACATATTTTTTGAAGAAATACATTTTATCATTCAATTTAGCTAATTTCTTTATTTGCCATGTAATTTCATTTTTATGCTGAGGGGGCCCGAATCTGAAGTGAATCCGATCCTTTGCATTGTGCCCTTTCTTTGTTTTTTATTGTTTTTTTAATGTGGGATTTTATTTATTGTCATCATTCCTCCTCTCATTAAGAATAACCTGTATTAGCTGCGTATATCACATTTGTAAGCCATACTGTATTTACTTTTGACGTGTACTAATTAAAACGTCTACTTACAATGACGTGCATTGGCCCGGTAAAATTTAAAATATGGCAAATAATAATTACGTTATTACAATTATAAGTAGCACTTAAAATAAAACAGTAACTTATTAGCACTGAAGGGGAAAGTATGCTTTGGCTCTGTACTCACAATTCGCTCAAAAGGGCTAAAATGTGGATGTGCTCCAGGTTTTTATACTGCACGGCTTTTCGAGTCATCCATTTTCAACTTGGGGTCGCTTGCCTTAACTTTAGTGATGATCTCAAGCCAATGTAGCTTTTCCATCGCTAAGTTGCTTATTCTAAAAAATGATCGAAATTTGCTCTAATTCAAAGACTATTATGTACATCTAAAGTTAGTTACAAGTATTTTTTTCCAACAAAAACTACTAAAGTAAACTACATGCAACGTGCTTATAAAATACTTGCTAATTATATTTCGTTACACTAACTGAATAAAAGTCCAGCTAATAAAAATTTATACATACATTATTGGTCGATTAATGCGTCTAGGAAGATCAGCAAAACCAACCGGTAGGTTCAGTAACGGTTCCGTGTTTAGTTCCCACACAACAGGAACGTGAATTAAACCTAACTTCGGCACAACCAATATGACTGAAAAGTTATCAGGTTGAAACAGTACAGCGTTGACATATGTGGCTTCTGTATGCGCATAGGTCAACACCACTACCAGGGAAGGGTAATGACGCAAAATATTTGCATTCACCAGTTCTTATTCTTCCACACTTTTGACATGGATTGTATAGGATATTTTGTAAAGTTTACTCCGCTTGTTGTAAACTTAACACAGGTATTTCTAAAGTACACCAAAAATACTCTAAAATACCGAGTAAAGTTGTGCATTGAAAGTTAATTTACTGAAAAGATAAAAATGAAATAACTACCACCGCAGGAAAATGAAATAGTTTTTTTTTGTAATTTGTAACATATGAGCAATGTAACAAAATTATAATTAAGCAAATCGTATAAAATAGTAAATAACTGTATACATACGTTGTTAAGCTCGCTGATTTTAGCAGATATAGGACAAAAACTATGACAACCATACTTTCACGCAGAGCACCGTTAACACGGATTCACATTGCAAAACTGTATCAAAGACTTATCAACGAATTTTAGGCATTACTATTTATGACAAAAAGGGAAACTAGATTGCATGCAACACAACAGGGACACAACAATTTCATTAAGGGCCATTCAAAATTTAAATAATGCATTTTTGGTAATTTTAGTTCAGACCCCCTGGAAAATTACGTAACACCAGTTATGGTACGCACCCCCTCACATTATAAGATTTCATTTTTTTCCATTACGAAAAACTAAAAGTTTTTGAATTGTATATGTGTTAAATCAATCACCAAAGATTATAGCACTTTTTCATGTTTGTCTAGACACACAAGACTATGATGAAATTCAGAAGAGGATTAAGTTAAATACTTATATTTTCTAACTTTTGTTAAGAATATGCTATAAGTAGAGAAGGCTGCAGTTCAGAAAAAGGATTGAGTTTTTAATATTTTTCTAAGTCATGTCGTACATATAGTGAAAAACCTGAAAGCACTTAAAGTTAATTAAATTGACTGTCAAAATATATGAATTAAACTGAGTTAAAATGTCGTGTTTGCGGTATTAAACGTTTTCAATACATTTTTAAGTATAAAAATTGTGTTTTTAAGACAACTTGTTATCTCATGCCCTATTCTATGATTAAAGTTTTTATTAACTCTTTATTTACCGTTGTTTATTGTTTCTGCGCTTAACTGTAAATTACTCAAATCGAGCCAGGGTAACTTAAAAAACTTTCAGGTTAAATTTTTTCAGCCCTTCTTGTGAAATTTACGCTCGTACGCCTGTGTGGGGATTTCGCTTACACTAGGGTATTTTTCCTTGTGCTTATATAGTTACATTATCTATATTAATTGATGTACTATTCCAAATTTTCAGAAAACGTGTTATTTATATTATTTATTAACATTTACATCTATAAAACATTTTTTCAAACGGAAATAATTTTTGGCATTCGGCGATGCGCCGGATTTAGGTGAAGCGAGGACCAGGCGCGAAACCGTTCTCAATCAATCAGTCTCGATCACGGCTAGAGAAAAATGAAGACTATTTTAAACAAAATTTAGTGACGAATAATTACTTGTGTTTAAAATGCCACCATTCATAGTGTCTCCTCTAAAAGGCATAATACTACTAAATAATGTAATGAACACACAGCTCATTGAGCTCAAGGAAAATTAAAAATTTCTTACTGGTAAACAATTATTTTCAGGTGTCTCACATTTAATAAACTAGGTTTACCTTTGAATGGATTGACTTAATAATTGACAGTACAAAAGGGGTCAGGGTGAAAACTTCTGTCAAGCGGAAATGTCCAGCTTTTTCACGTCAGTAAAATTAAAACTTCAAGGTCGCAGATTTGTATAATGTTATATAGGTTAATCAAGGGAGGTCATTCGCTGTACAGGTTCATATCTGGTAAAGCTGAATTCACATAGAATTTTTTCACATAAAATTGTAAATTCGTTTAACAGCTTATCTAATGAAATCGCATGCACACAAAGTATAGATGCATTATTCATAAGAAAATGTTGGAAATGCACTGAGCGATAAAAATGCAAGATAAGATAAGGTAGTAGGTTCAACATTTTTGTTACATATACATATATAAATGACGATTTTATAAGCTGAAGTAAAAAGTGTAGTGGATCGAACTGAACTACACCGGTTTGGGCTGCTTCAATCCAGTACCCCCTTTCCAAACCTTGCATACTTACTTGCAGCATTGCTCCAACGATAGGCAGCAAAGCGATTGTCACTATTGTAGGATTACATGTTTATCGGTGTTTAAAAACAATACTTTATCTTAGTTAAACCACTAATTACGTTATTATAAATTCCTTGTATATTTTATTTTTAATCATTAAGTAAGCTTATCACACACATTAATGTTATGTAACAAATTTTAATCATAATTTCGATAGTATGCACTTATGATTATTGATAACTTCATGATAACTTTGATAACTTGGATAACTTTACAGGTTACCGAATTTTGTCTGGCCTTGCTTGGGTTTTGCAAAATATACACTAATTATTTGAATTTAAGTTATACAACAAAACTTGCATTGGACTAGAAAGTGATATATTGAAAAATTTCATGAAAGCCCGTAAATCTGTTTTACATATAAATTGTTATAACTAATTAACTGTACGCTCTAAACAGGCATTGTTAAAAAAATGACGAACTTATTTTTCCAAATAAATGTACTAAATAAAGCTACTTCAATGTCCACATGCCATTTTTACATTACAGAAAACAGAATGAGAGTTTTCTGCATTTCATTTTATTTTGAATTTTGGAAAATAAAATTTTTGTTGAAAATAAAATTGGTATAAAATTTGTCATGTCTAATGTATCTAAAATGAGGAAAGTGTGACGTAATCGTAGCGAGAGAGCTTAGGAATTTCACTTCATTCGCCTGCCTTTTTGGCGACTGAACAATAATTAACGTTGGTGATGTGTTGAAAAGACGATTTACTCATTCAATTGAATGGCACTTGATTGGATTGAAAGTACTGATATTTTAAAAACAGAGACAGATAGACTTTTAAACAGCTATGACACACCTATCCCACTCTACCTGAAAAAAGTGTAATGCTTAAATTAGTTGACATTAATGAAAGTTACTCGCATTAATTTCACCTTAGTCATCGAAAGCCAGAAGAAAACAATCTAAAATATTTCTCTCTCTCTCTCTCTCTCTCTCTCTCTCTCTCTCTCTCTCTCTCTCTCTCTCTCTCTCTCTCTCTCTCTCTCTCTCTCTCTCTCTCTCTTCCTTTCCACTGTGCCATCACACACACTCTCTCACCATTTGCTCATAAAATAGGTACATGCATCTTAAGTAAAAGCTTAAAACCTTACTGGTATCGTTAGCAGAAGCTTCTGCTTAGCAGTTTGGTTTATGGGCTTAAAACTGCAAAAACATTTGCTAGCGAGGGCTAATTATACCGTGTAAAGTTGCAATCTTTAGGCCTATCTGCTTGTTCTTGGTGCCTAATGTCGGGTAGTACCGTTGTCAGATGGCCTCGGTCTCAGCGATTTCTGCAATTTCAAAGTGCTTTCGTTTATTTTATTCGTATCCCAAGAAAACGAGCTGTTTAACTAAATAATAACTACTTACCAATTTTCGCAACATAAGCCTTGAAGGTCAGGATATTTCCTTCAAATTATCTTCTCAGCAGTTACAGTAATCTTTAATTGATTTAAGTAAACCCGCCTTTGGCTTCTTCCAAGTTATGTTTCAATTAAAGCTCCATATCTTTTATGAAAGATACGTCAAAATTTGAAAAGTTTGAATCATAAATTAAAGGAGCAGTCACGTAAAGATGACGAAATATCATTACTTCCGGTTAGTTCCATGTTAGTTTTGTTAAATCTCTTCGTATATACTATAGACACATAGGCCTATGTTTAATAGTAGGCTATATTAATAATTAGGCATGGATTCTTTAGGCTTATGTGTGCTCTTGTAGCTTATTAAGTCTCCATAATGCTATTACAATCACTATAAACATGAAATAAAAAAATAAAAATTCGGATTACGTCTATTATCTACAATTGTTGCATATCTGAACTTTGCATTGGTGTCATACAATTAGGCCTACAGTAATAAACAATAATTTGACTCATGGGTAAACCTGTTCAGTTTGATTGCATCGTCGTCTAGGAAAAACAACAGAACTAGTAGTGTGACGTTGATTGGACCCAGCACCGCTAGCAGCTGGGCGATGATTGGACTCAACACCTTTTACTACCGCCTGTGAAGTCGCTTGATTGATGGAAAGTTTTGCCCCATTTGAAGGAAATGCGTTTAACATGTTTCCGTTTCTTTTTAACTACAAGCGAAGCAAAATAATTATGTCTTAAAGTTGGTGAGTGTAATTTTGAAAACTCAGTAAGTTGACACAGCTTGATCATAGATAAACAATGAATCTACGTGTCTAGAATAATTGCTAATTCTAGCTAGGCCACGTAGTTTTAGTTTTACAGCCACTCAATGCAAAAGCGGTGATAAAGATACCACCTAAGAAAGGAACGGCCTGCCAGCATCCATCCTGATTAGATCTACATTCAGTATCTTAAGGAGAGGGCCAAAATTACACATTAAAATTAATTTACAATTGAGATTAGGGAAAAAATTAAATTAGGAAATCACGAAAAGGTATCCATCTTAAGTAAGGATCAAAATAGATCAGAATCACCATTCGTCAGTAAACATTGGTCGATTGACTGACTCAGACTGAATTTACAAATTTATTGATTCTGACATTAGATTTTACAGCATGATTTAAAAATTTAAATTGTAACAAAATTACAACTGATTTGAAATAAAGCAAATGAAAATGGACTCAAGATTCGAATACTAAAAAACAGTCGGATAACGTGGTAGCATGGAAAACAACGTAATTTTAAGAGCTAATTTTGAGACTCAGTGTATACAGAAAAACACAAACCTATTTTACAGCGATAATTTATAACATGAAAATGTAAAAAAAAGGTGGCGGAAATTATCAGAGTGGGCGACTTGCGTTTACGAATTTCCACTTACAATTTCATAGGCAAAGCACAAGTCATCTTAACTTTAATCTCCCATGTTTACTTACCTGAAAAGCACTTTTGTGAACAACTTGTCGTGTCAGTCCTTGAAATGAACTGGACCCGGGACTGTCCTTCCGAAAGAACGGCGCTGAGCAAAGATTACCTGCTTCAAAAGAATGTCGTCTATGACATGCTGCTGTTGTTGCAGGCCTTCTATAGACGTTTGTTAAATTTCCTGCATCAGTATTTAGCATTGAGATAGATTAAGTAAATTATAACGTTAGTTTTAAGATTTAAAATGAATGCGCATGCAGAAATTTCTTGCGATCAGCCATATGGCTTTAAGGAGCTGAGGTTCACTTGTCACGACATTAGTTTTGTTATCCAAACTTTTTGATACACGTTCAAGGTGCAAGTTTTAAGTGCAAGATGCTAATAAAAGAATAATCATAGTTTGGTGGATTCACTTTGATTCGTTTGAAGGAAAAAGATCAACTTTTGTTTCAGTAATTGTCGCTTATAATTTTCGTTGCAACTGTTATACTATCATTATTAGGGGTTAAGCGAGTACACTCATAGAAACCCCATATTTTTCCGCAAAATAATTAACGATTAAGGATTTAAACTTTACTGTGGTTGGTGCAGCAATCACCATGGCAGGCGGGTTATTCCATTCGCGCACAACTCTCACAGAAAATGAATATTTAATGTCAAGACGTGACCGCTCTTTAAACAGTTTTAAACTATATTCTCTAGTTTTAGAATCAACAACTAAATTAAAGAATTTTTGGGGCAAAATGTTTTCTTTTCTAGTTAATATTTTATAAACGTCAATAAGATCTCCACGTTGTCTTATTCAAGCGTGGTCAAACTGCAATATTATAATTTTTCCAATATGTCAAATTTTTACAACCTAATATTATTCTTGTAGCACACCTTTATACACCTTCCGTAAGCAATATATCTTTCTGATAATGGGGATTCCAAAGCTGCACACGGTATTCTAGATGAGGTCTAACCAAACCAATGTATAATTTCAATATAATTTCTTTATTTCTAGAAACGATGTGCCGCTTTATCATCCCCAAAATCTTGTTTGCTTTCTTGACAGAGGATACACATTGCTGGGAAAATTTCAAGACTGATGTTATTATCACACCAAGATCATTTTTACTATTTGTACTTTGAAATTTAATGTTGAAAGAGCGTAATATTGTGCTACAGCAATATGGATCAACAAGACAACATCGAAATTCTGTGACAATTATAGCGTATAGCGACTATTTAGCATATGTAATTGTTTACTGTAAATTTAAAATATGCATTGAACGAGGAATTGCAACTCTGCTACAAAGTTCAATTACGATTCTAGTATTTCTTTTGTAAGGTGGTGGTCTTTTGTCATTGATTGCGAGCATCGGTGATGTTCCGTCATAATCACAGACCGAGTCGTCATTGTCTTGTTGCGGAACAGACACTGGACGCCAGACGCTCAGCGTCCGCTCCCAAAATCTTTGGTTTCATAAGAGAATATAATGTTCTCTATCCTTAAAAAACATATACTCAGCGATGCTATATTTCTCGCTTCTAGACGCTTTGGTGCACATAGGCATTAGTTTGATTTCATAATATCAGTAATTGGGGGTAAATAAAGCCATTTATTTGAAACTGTACTTTACTTTTTTTAAGTTATTGTATCCAAAATTTGGCTAAGCACTTACACTTAAGGTAACTAAATTTCAAGTACTGCACGGTGAGGTAATAGCAGTCTTATTGACAAACTTCGTGATGCAGTGCACCATTTATGTACTGTACGTAATAAAATTACGTATAACAAAAATTAAGGCCCTTACTTATTAATACTTAAGTTGTTATCGCAATACAATTCTTTTGTTATTACGTATTATCAGTGTTTAAGCATAGCGTGTATTACGTTCTCAGGTATTATTCATGTGTTTAATTTTGGCCTGTAATGTGCGATTGCTGCGAATTAATTACAATGGAATTACTACACATCTAGATTATCTCTGCGATAATAGGATCTGCATACTGCCGTCACCTGAATTATGCACTTTCTGCAAAAGTACCACGTTTTCTTTAACAGGCATTTTCGGCTTCGTATTGGACGGTGGTTTTGATTTGCCTTCCAAATTTGGAGAACTTCCAGTGCCAGTGTAATTAGAACGAACCATGCTGTCTAACCTTAAAATGAAATATCGTTTATAATAATGTTGTTTGTTAAACAGGGACGCGCATTAAGTCCAATTTTATTTAATCTGTTTGTAAATGACATCACAACGACGTTTGATAATGCACGCGACCCGCAAATATTAAAATCGCCGACGATATTGTCGTTTTATCTGCTTCTCAGAATCGCTTACAGATTGTAGCCTAAAACAGAACTGTGACGACTTGGTTGCTAAATATTAACATAGAAAAAACAAAAGTAACTATTTTTAACAATGGAGGTCACAGAATTTCCAAGTAAAGCTTTACTGAAGCCTGTGGGCTAGGAAAGTTTAACATAACATAGTATAGGCTGGATAACAAAAGCTATAAAATTTTAACGCACTTATTTGATACATGTCGTTTAATAAAACCAATCGCATTATATGGTTCAGTGTTGGTCCAACTTTTTTCTTTTAATAAGAGGAAAATATCGAAAAATAACGAAGTTACAATTAAAAATATATACGATGATTTACCCATGGATTCACTCAATGTAAAGTTAAGTAAATTTATTCTTGGAGTCATAAAATTTGCCATTAAGCCTGCGGTCAGGGGAGAATTGGGTCATTTCCCTCTAAACGTGGACGTTATAATTAGGACAATAAAATACCGAACTACCCACAAGATACGCTGATATACTGTACCAAACATACGAAAAAAATAAAAACATAAGGAATGTGTTAACGAAAGAAACGGGCAAAATAATAAACTACTGTACGTACCCATACAAATTTAAGCAAGATTTGGAAGTCAAAATACATAATCACGTACCAGAATTGAAAACTTTATTAAACTGCGTTTCAATTCTCATAACCTGTCTATAAAAGGCCGACATTGTATACCCAAGGTACGTGTTAAAAATCTAATACGTACACATAATGAAAGAAAAATTGAGGATGAAATGCATTTTATACTTGGATTTAAAAGTACCATGATTTAAGCACAGATTTGTTCAGTGCTATTGCAAAAAATGCCTCTGGCTCTACAGTAAGTAACTATTGACCAAAAATTCATTTCGCTACTGAAAGGTAACGATTTTGAAATTTAGTGCAAATTGCTCCGTTTGCAATACATGTATGTGAAATGCAAAGCACTGGAAAATATTGCTACAAAGAAATCAGTCATGGTAGCATGTTTTAGTGTACTTCACTTTTGTCCACCTATCGATGATCTGCGTCTGGCAAAATGAGAAATATACTTTTCTGTACACATTTTGTTTAGATTTTCTGTACATGCAAAGTGTCGATGCGCGAAAAACTTGTGCCGCCAGCACAAGAAACACACAGTAACAAATATATGCAATAACCAAAAAATACTACAAAATTCGATTTATTAAAAAGAACTTAGTATACGAACTCCTAATACAGTACATGTAATAGGCGTCATACAAATAAATAAAACAACAATATACATAGCAAAGCATGTATGAGTAATAATTAGTGCAGAAAATTATGAAATCAGCTGAATATAACAGGAGCAGAAATTCACAAGTCAGTAATAGTATTCAAATGATCCCAATGTAGTAATAGCGATGTGTCAAGATTGTAGCTCAAATTACATTCAGCACTAACATGACTAAACCTGTAGAAATGAGATCACACGATTAAATAAAACTCATGAAAGTTCGTATTTACACTATGTACAAATTAATCACCGGTAAAAAAAAACACGCTACTTCTTCGCAGATTTTTTGGCGGTTTTGGGCTTCTTAGCCGCTGGCTTTTTCGCCTTGGGCTTGGCTGCTGGCTTAGCCCTCTTTGGTTTGGCAGCCGCCTTTTTCGCCGCAGGCTTGGGTTTCTTAGCTGCAGGCTTTTTCTTGGCAACCGTTTTCTTCGGCGCAGTTTTTGGTTTTGTGGCTTTCTTCTCACCCGTTGTTGTCTTCTTTGCCTTGGGTTTCTTGGCCGCTGGTTTCTTTGCTTTGGGCTTCTTTTCTGCCTTCTTTTCACCAATACGGAAGCTACCAGAAGCTCCAGTGCCCTTTGCTTGCTTGAGTTGACCGGAAGAGACACCACGTTTCAAGGCCATCTTCAAATGAGCATTAATACTTTTGTCATCATCGCCAACTTTGTAATTCGCTTTGATGTACTTCATAATGGCAACTCTGGAGGAACCACCTGGAAACAGGTAAATGTATATTAAAAATCGCAAGTTACTGTGTCAGACTAATGCGACATCCATACTATCAATGCACCCTTCTTAACAAAAAATTTTCTTAGCATTAACAATTAAACATGGGTTCTCAATGTAATTTGTTGGCTTCTTACATAACGGCTGCTAACCATTTGGATGCTAAATACACACAATATAACAAAATTTTACATTATAAATGAAATGTTTTATAAAATATACCTCTTTCTTTCAATGTGTTTATTGCTGCTGCAATCATTTCATTGTATTTTGGATGACTCGCAGGTGCCTTTGGTTTCTTTGGCTTGGTCGCCTTTGCCTTCTTAGGACTTGCCGTAGGAGCAGAAGCTGCTACATCTGCCATCTTGAACTTCGATTCAATTAATCAAATTAACCAAAAAAGTCTTATAAATTTATTCTGCCACGACGATACGCACACTAACTTTTTAACGCTAGTCAAACTGCGAAACGCAGCAGCAGCTGCCTCCGTTTATATAAACCAAGCGCAGCCGTGAACGTACACACACAACAAGCGAAGCGCTGCTGCGAAGTTAAGTGTCGATATTCGACAAATTGTGTGTTTGTTGCTTGCAAAAATCACCAATTTCTCCTTACTAAACTAAAAGTTTAAGTTTAAAACTTAAGTCCGCCGCATCGTACACGTTTTGTTCTTTCCCTTTATATAAAAAACGTCACCATTTATGCATATTCTAATTTACTAGTAACAAGAATACATCATTCTCGTTCGCTTATTTTTAGGAACTTCACACTAATTGCTTAATTTTTTAATTAAAACAGCAGTAATTTCCAATCAGGATGTGTATATAAAAATTACGTACATTGCTCAAATGGGAAATGCATTACAATACGATTGGGCGTTTCGCTGGTACAAGTAAGAATTAATTTTTCTCGAGTAAGAAACACACGTTGGCAACTAAAAGTAGCAAGCGCCATATTGATTCTCAATGTGCGCTGTTTGTTAGAAAAATTGGCCTTGTACCAATTTTATTGTTATTAGCTGCAGTTATATAACTTACATTGCTACATATTTTTATTTTAGACAGTGTATTACTCAAATAACTGTAAAAAACGAGTTAATTTCCTTTAACTTGCCAATAACAAAGCTGTAAACTTTAAAAACTGCTGGCGCAACCACAACGAGATTGTTATAAGAATTCGCAGTTTTAAGGGTAGTAACTAGAATTAAGCGCGGTGGCACAGGAAAAAGGCACAATGGGAAAGTGAGTAAAAATGGCATAGGAAAAAATGGCACAGTAGAAATGGTACAGGAAAAATGGCACAGGAAAAATGACACAGGTAAAAATGACACAGCAAAAATGGCACAGGTGGAAAAGTAGGAAAAAATAGCACATATGTTATTTTGATGCAATTGATTTCTAAAATAAGTCTGGAATGCGCGTAATAGTAAGCAGTTCTCTGCAAAGGCGAACAATCCTAAACTTATTCATTTGCTTCTTTTGATTCAATGCACGAATGTTCCACATAGTGTTTATGTACCTTTTCACCATTAATTTTGGCGGTGGTAATAGACAGACATGTGCCAAGTCACCTTTAAACTATACGCATTAATAAGCAAAGATTACAGACAGCTTACACAGTTTTACAAGCGAGGTTTTCTCCAAATGGAACCTGGTACTAACTCGTTGTTTTGTGTCATGGTGGAGATAACAAAAAAAGAAGTACTAAGCACTCCCTCTGAGACCTCCACGAAGTGCTTCGCGAACGTTTTTGTAAGTGGTGTTCTATCAAGTTTTGCGAAAAAAGAACGGGCGAAAAGATTCCCATTTTGGCACTCTATACCGGTGATTCCCACGTTTCTCCACAAAATTTCTTGAAAATCTGTTAGATAGTTTTTGCGTAATAGGCTTAATGCCATAACAGACAAAAAACGACCATTTTCACCTACTTTTCCATTCGTACCATTTTTACCTGTGTCATTTTTGCCTACATTCGGTCTGTAAGCCTATGAATGAAAGTAAAAATGGGACAGGAAAAAAAGGCACGGAAAAATGTAAAAAATCATCAAAAATTGCGTAAATCGGAAAGTTGGAAATATGGCATGTGTTATTCTGATGCAAGTAATGTCTATAATGAAGCTAGAATACGCTTAATAAGAACACCTCCACCAAGGGGGAAAAATGCTTAAACATGTTCGTCTGAGACGGTCTGGTTCTTTTAAGAAAGGCTTTGGCAGCGTTACACAGTTTTCCAAGTGAACATTTCTCAAAATAGATACTAGCATTAACTCGTTGTTGTTTGTCTTGTTAGAATTAATAAAAAAGAAGTATTCTGTCTTGTAGCCAAGTCGTCTTTCCAAAGAGCTATAACGCTTCCTCTGATACATCCACGAATTGCTTTACGAATGATCTTTGTATGTGGCGTTCGATCAAGTTTTGTGAAAAAAAACAATCCATTTTGGCAGTTTTCACCCTTTACCCTGTCAAGGAGTCTGCATCCTTGTAGTTCCCTACCCACCTTCTCCACTAAGTGTCGCGGTGATGTGTTACCTAGTTTTTGCACATTAGGCTTACTGCTCCATATAACAGACAAAAACAACCAAATAAACAAAAGGGTTGAAGCATAACTTCCTTGGCAAAGATAAAAATAACAAAAATAATTATTCTTTACGGTAACCCTATCTCTCAGCTCGTATTTTATGTGTTTTGTATTTGGACGTTTGCTGTAACATATACTGCAGACATATATTCCATACAAGGTATACATTTAATGTCTTTCGTGACTGTTAAGACTTAGTCATTTCCTAATTTCTGTTTTACATTTCGACAATGTGGTTGTATGGTGTATATTAAGAAGTAAAGTATTCCATAAATTAATCGAAGAAAGAAAAAATAAATTTTTGAAAGATAATGTTCGAAATTCAAAGTTTTTAAAGCTCATTCATTCGTTTCGTTCGTTCGTCCATTTATTCATTCATTCATTCAGTTATCAATACATTCTTCACTTTCTATGTTTATTTATTTATTTTAATTTAATTTCATTAAATTCTGAAATCATTGCTGAATCTTACTGTATTAATTAATTACATACCGCTTATTTTTCGTTATTGTTTTCTGCTAGGTACGACATTGAATAACTAAAAAAGTAAAACAGCCAGATGCAAGTAAATTTGCAAATTTACACGTCATGTAGGGACTTGTTCAAGAATTGTGAAGTATTGAACCTTGGGTCACCTTGGGTCACCTTGGGTCAAAAAATTCCTAATTAAAAGCGATTTTTTAATACTACATAATTATAAAGGCTACAGTAACTGGTAGTTCAGTGTGAAGTTCCAAACTTCGCACGGCAAGAATTCCACTCGCTACTCGCTATATTGAGTATCCTCAATTGAAATTTCTCACCTGAAATTATTTGCCTGGTTTCCTTGACCTAGACTAAGACTTAGGGTAGGCGATTTGTGGTGTAAGCATTGTGATGCTGACGAACTTCGAGCCACTGTTGATGAATTCCACGCTTTTCTTGCAAGCAGAGGACTGAAAACATAAACATCAAAATAACGTGTTTATTAATTAAATAATTCCTAACAAAAGAATCAATTGTGTAAACTTTTACATTGGGGCAATGACGGACCACAATTCTGACAAAAAGAAGAACAAGAAGAAGAAGAAGACAAAAATGGTTCCCATGCCCTGGCCGAATGCAGGGATACAATGGTTATTCCATCTATTTGTAAAGTCTCGGCATATAATTGACAGATTATATGCTAAGGCTCAGGAAGACAGCTGGCGAGTTCGTTACTCGGCTACCTTTTTTACAGTATTTGACCAGCTGAGTAGCCTGAACTGAGGCTGAATAGATACAGGAGGGCGGCAGAACAAAACTCGGGGACTATTCTGCGATTAATGTACGTGACATTATACGAACAAATGATGATGATGATGATGACGACGACAATGATGATGATGATGATAATGATGAGAATGCTGTAAATTGCTTTAAAATGACACTCAAACCCAGAACTTCTGGATGGGCAGCCAAGAACATTTTTCTTAACTTAGAAGTTAATAAAAAGAACGAGGAAAACCAAGGAAACTGATAGAATAAGAAAAAGAAAGCAATACAGTGTGACGAGGAGTGCAATGAGAACTTACCGAGGAGGACTTCGCGACAAACGGGGTTCCTCCTTTCTCCTGCAGTAAGCTGACCTTGGACGAACGGGTTCTGATTCTGTTTGCTGTCTCTGTCGCTGCTGTTGTGGTAGATGCTGCTGGTTTTGTTGTTGTTGTTGCTGCTCCTGCTGCTGTGATTGGTATTGTTGTTGTTGTTGTTGTTGTTGTTGTTGTTGTTGTTGTTGTTGTTGTTGTTGTTGTTGTTTGTGTTCTTTGTGTTGTTGTTGGATTTGACAGTGCTGTATTTGTCGGTTACAAAATTGGCGATGGTGATAATGACGGTGGTGATGAACGTTATGCTGCTGCTGCTGCTGCTGCTGCTGCTGTTGACGTTGTTGCTGACGTGCCTTCGGTGGCCCTAAACTATCCAGAACACTTTCTTTAGATATGTTTGCGTTGGTCCCAATTTCATTGAGTAAACCGGAGTTCTCTTTCTTGGGGCTGGTGGATCCACTAGACCCATTAAACAACGCCTGCTCAAACTCCGCCGAGTATTTCTGCCGAATTTTTTCATCGTCGGGCAAGTTTTGCTGACCCAGAAACTCGGCTGAAGTCGGAAGCGTGTCATTCTCGGTGGACACAGTGTGCTTGCTCAAGTCTTGTACGATATTTTGAAATTTTACTGTTGTTGGAATGTAAACCGAGTCCAGCTGTATTTCGACGTTTTGCTCAATATCTGTGACTGGCAATAATTCTTCACCTCGGTTGTTCTAAAAAAAGAAGATATATTAATTCAATAAATTGGCAAATACAACAAGAAAAGTTCGAAACTTAAACAGTTTGTTGGAGCGAGTTTTTTCAACACTAATACTATAGCAAAACAAGTTGAAATATTGTCCAAATTATTGTGCAAATTACTACTGTATTACAATCTGTAATAGTATTTCAAGAGGTTGTTTTATTACAAAATTAAACTTGCGCCTTTTTCCCTTAGTAAGCTTACAATAAACGTTAACAAAATAATATTAAATGAATATGAGTGCAAGCGAATTAAAACTAGTTATTTTTTACAACAAACCTTTGCAGACAGCCGCACTAATGGTGAAGTTCTAAGCCTCCGTTTTGTTGCAGTGTTACTATTATGGTACATGTGAGAATTTGTATAAAGGAGGCCAGGTTTTTTCGAAAATTCAGGCAAACCATGTGAGAGTGGTTTATGCTGTGTTGACAATTCATGCTTTGGTGATCCGTGTTCGCCTGCAAATTTATTTCTTATCAGTTTGTTTAAAACTCTTATAAAACCTCTGCTTGTAGTATAACAGTGTGCTTTCGACAAAGATGAAAAAGAACACATTACTTCAATGTAATGACAAGATTGTCCACAAAAAAACGTCTTCCCAGACTAACTTGTAGTCCTTCATCCTTGCAAAGCCTTTTGTAAAAGAGACCCACATCATGGTGCGGCGCGGTTTCCCCTTTTTTCAAAGACTTAAAAATTTCTCTCCAAAGTTTGCACCAAGCGGACCTAGCAAGTTTTTCAACACGGTGATTCTACAGAGGCGTCGAGAGAAAACCTAGAAAATTACTGTTTGTTTGTTCGTTCATTTCATTGCTGAAAAACTGAATAGAGAAAACGTCTTAGTGGCGCTTGGTCGGGTCATGAGGATTTGGAGGTGAAATTTATAGTTCTTTGGAACGAGGAGAAACTGTGCTTCGCGATAATGTGGTCTCTTTTGTAAACTCCTCTACCAGGATGAAGGATTATGATCTGATTTGTAAGCAATGTTCTTTTCTGGATGACCTGCAGAACAAGGTTGTCAAAGCTATATTGCCCCACCCAGCCCCCAACGTTCCAGCCCCTCTTGTCTATGCATATACATTGCCTTGTCCTGTTCACAAGGAATGAATTAGCCACTGGAATTGGAGGATTAACCAACAATGGTTTGATTTGTTTGTTGGTATGTGGCTGACACAGGAGCCACTGAAAAGAAATGGGCCAGAATAGAACAGAATCAATAGATATATATACTTTGTAGTATCTCTTATCTTATAGCATATTGCAGTCGTAAATGTACAAAACGTGACTATTTAGCGGTTTCAAAAAAGGCACATTTAAAACCGATTTATTGTCTTATCCCCCGCGCGCTCTCCTACTCTCTCTCTCTCTCTCTCTCTCTCTCTCTCTCTCTCTCTCTCTCTCTCTCTCTCTCTCTCTCTCTCTCTCTCTCTCTCTCTCTCTCTCTCTCTCTCTCTCTCTCTCTCTCTCTCTCTCTCTCTTTCTCTCTCGCTCTTTCTCTCTCTCTCTCTCTCTCTATCTCTTTCTCTCTCAGTGAGTCAAGTCAGTCAGTCAGCTGCCTAACTCAACCATGACAATTAGTTAATTAACAAGTGGCGTACTTTTGAGTGGCGTCTCTGAATCTAAAAGCGCATGGCTAGGTGATAAACACATTCTGTAACTGTTCGTTTTGAGCACTTCTTGATGCCGTCGATCTTCGTCCCACAGCAGATTGAACATGGCGGAGTATTCATCACAACGATACTCACTTACTCCTACATCAAGTGTTTTGTAATCCTGACGAAGCAAGTCTGCAAGCTTATTTATTATCTGCAAATTAACACAGAAGTTTTAAGTTTAATCTTGGGTTTGTACGGCTAGACTCTTTCAAAGGCAAATCATTATTATTTAACAGTTAGTTTGATATCACATTTATTTAACAAATTTAAGACTGGCTTCTATTTGCTGTGGCTCTTTTCCTCTGCTGCCTCGTTTTCCTATTGCTTGCTGTAGTGTTGCTACACCATCACCATTACCACCACTTCAACAACATCAACAACAACAACTACTACTACTATTACTGCTGCTGTTGCTGCCGCTACGGCCAAAACCACCACCACTACCACCGTCGCTACCGCCGCCACCGCCACTACCACAACGACTATTACTACTACTATTAGTTATTACTGCTACTGTAATGTTGCTGTTGCTGCTGGTGGTGGTGATGGTGTTGATATTCCAGCTTAGTAGATTTACATAGTAGATTTACATAGAACTACATACTTCGCTGTACCTTTGTTCTTTCTTTTCTATATATTGGATGAGCCTGATAAATTCGAAATGGTTCCACTCCATTGTTATTCGTCCAAGGATGATTCTCCACTTCCGGAAGGGTAGCTCTCATGCAGGCGCTTGGCTCTAGAAGCTGATGGAGGAGATTCTTGCACTCTAGTTATAGAAAATAATATTTCTTGCAGAGTTAAGCCTGGTTCATTTGACGCGCTTTACAGTTTAACGGAGCACACACTTTGGAAAAAAACTGCGATACTGGTGTGCGACTTAAACGCCACCTTTCAGTTAGTCATTGATGAAAGAAAAATCCCAAAATAAGAGGCATACATAGAGTATAATTGTCATAAATTGTGTATATCCGCTGGGTATTGGTGACATTATTGAGCATTTGTGGGCGATATTGAGACCGAAAAAAATATCACACAATATAACGGACGAAATCAAAATCATAAACTAAACCAAACCATAAAATAAGATTGACTCGATAAAAACAAATGTGTTGCCCGTGCGTATGTCTGTTTAGTTGGGACTTTTATTTATTAGATGACTAACTAAAAGGTGTCACTCAAGTCACACACCAGCGACACTTTTTTCTACGTTAAACCATGAAGCAGTAAAAGTAAAAATGCGTTAAAGTGTGAAACTAGTGAAAGTGCACTAACATGTTAAATGACGGTGACGGGTTAGCGATGATGATAATGAAGATGACGGTCAACTAGCACTGTTGTTGCATGCACATAGTTGCAAATGTTACAGTAAGAGTAATATTAGGAAAAAATTAATACCATTAATAACAACGACAGCGACAGCGACACCAACAACAACAACAATACTATTACGATGGTGATGATGGTGGTAGTGACAGCTGTGGCGGTGCAGTGTATCGACTATAAGTTTTAAATTAATGACATAGTGGCTCGTTTCTGCTTCCGTTCGTATCCAGGGTGTTCCAAAAGTAACAGCACATTCACAAGTGCCATTAACATACCAAAATTGCACAACACAACGCTCAATAAGTATGGTTATGCTTGTGCATATGGAACGCCAAGTGGAATTTATTGCTCGCTTTTGAATATTAATAAATTAATTATGAATATTAGTAAATCAGTTTTACTATTCATAAATGATTTTTTAATATTATTAAATCAATTTTGAATATTCAAAATTGGTTTATTAATATAAAAAAACCATTAAATTCCACGTTGCCTTCCATATATGCATGTATTGCAATGTGAAAAAACCACGTTATTGCAATAATGCTTTACTAACACTACTTAACACTACATTTCTTTCTAATTTTATCAGCATTTTTGCTGCACTATTCCTTTTGGAACACCCCATGTCCCCTCCTCTTATGGCAAACGTGAAAAGGGCTATCTTTCCAACATTTCTGCTTACCTGACGAAGCGCCCACTTGTGAGAGTTCACTCTCGTGTTTAAGAATCAGTCCCACCTGTATCTGTTTCATGAGTTTGTGGCGTCTGTGTTGTTCCCTCCTTGAGGACGTGAATGGCAAGCGCCCAGCAATCATTCCATACAAATTTATCCCTCTGCGCAAAATTAAATGAAATCATTGCTCAGCAACTGGAAAACCGTGTTGATACTAATAGAAAAGACAATCAACTGCCAAAGTACTAATAATGACAACGAAGACTTATTATTATTCTATTTACTATATATATTAACATAAATACGTACATAATATACATAAATTCCCTCTATTTGCAGGGACCAGTATGAGCATTATTACAATAATTTAAGAAAATAATTACAATTATCCCTTTTAATATCACTGGTGACTATGATAACAGTAAAACGCTTATATACAAAAACATATCAACAACTACAAGCAATATAGCTAGATTTACATTTAAATTTATATTTACCTAATTTTGTAAATAACTCTTACTTTTATATTTTCATTGACGGGAAGTAATCTAATTATATAAAATGACAGTAACTGGACTTCACATTTTTAAAAATAAACTCCACGTTTTTTCGGCTATATTTTCCTCTTTAGCATTTTTAACAATTTCTACAAACGCATTAATAGCATTTCTACTTCTTATTCTGTATATATCCCTAAGTTGCCTAGATGGGAGTGCAGTTTCAAGTTTCCTTCTGAGTTCGTCTTTTATTAGAGGACAGTTAAAAATTATATGTTCTGGCGTTTGGTTGTTTGCATCGCATTTACACATATCAGTTTCTATCAGACCGATTCTATTGCTAAATTCATTACAACCTCTCCCTAATAATAAGTTGAAAGCAATGGTTTCAATAACACGTTCATTTCTTGTTATTTGCAGATCTAAAGGTTTTGCGCAAACTTTAACTTCTTCAAAAGGGTTTCCAGCTAACTGGTTGCAATGCAACAGTTTTCTTTTCCGTAGAAACTCTAGGAATTTTTGACATTCTTTCTTTGTGTATTTTAAATTGTCTTGTGGAATTGACTGTAACATTTCATTTCGATTTGCGTTTAGACCTTTAATGGTTTTTAAGAATAATCTAGTCTTATTTAGGTGTTGAGTCAGGAAATGGTTCCAATATTCAGCACTGATGTAATTCTCATCCGCCTTAATTAATTCTTTTCTGACTAAGTCACCTGCAGGTAAAGTAAGTAATTTCAAAACTGACTTAACAGATAAAACGGAATAAATAACATCCATTGATGGTAGTCCTGTAATTAATTCAGTTTCAATTCTTGGAGGATTAAAACCTACTCCTGTTGCCCTGGTACAATCATCAACAGAATAAGTATGCCACGTCGCTAACCCGATTCCGGCATGCAACTAGCTCTTGTAGAGCCATAGGGCGGCCTGTAAAAATTGCCGTTACAAAAAAAATTTTTTTCATCATCATGATCATCTTCATAATTTTTAAAAAAATTCTTCAAATGTACGTTCTGTGTATAAATGTATTAATTTAAAAAACACTGCCGCATCATTGCTAACAAATGATTAGCAGTTTTTAGCTAAATAAATAATCAACTAATTAATGTTGATCATACAAACTCCAAATGTCGATTTCTGGTCCGTAAGTTTTTCCTGCGCAGAATAGTTCCGGCGCTGCATACTCGGGGGAGCCACAGTGCGTCTTTAGAGGATTGGTCGGTGAGTAAAAGTTGCTTAACCCGAAATCTAAAAATTTCAGAGTTAAAATCGTGAGATTACTTCTGAAAATTCTTGAGCTTCATTCGTGGAATACCAGAAGTTCATTGGCGTTAAAATAACTGTGATTTTCAGCACAGTGAGTAAACTATAGACTATTAAACGGTTTAACTGTTGTCAAACCAGAAAACTAGTAATGTACAATTTCATGAATAACATTGGACATCATTAATTAAACATCCAACCAATTGACAAAAAAACAGATTAGCAGAAAAATTAAATGGTCTAATTAGTGATAAAAAGATCTGTTAATATATTTAAAAAAATCAAAACTTATAAAAAAGTGCAACACATATTTTTAGTTTTTACTTATTAAAACTATAGTTTTAATTAAAACTTGCTATAGTTAGAACGAAATTGACAGAAATGAGTTTTGTCGAATTTTCAGTTTCATAATTTTCACGTCATATATGGGCTGGCCATAATAAGCACATAGTATGAAATGCTAAAAGCCTTCAAAAAGCCCCCTGCCGACTGGATTTCTCAAAATGGACGTTCCTTAAACCATTGACTGATTGGCTTACCTACTATCTTGATGCTTGTCTGACTGTCGTTCAGCATTATGTTTTCCATTTTTAAATCCCTGAAATAAATAGTCTGATCACACAATTCTAGTACTTCAATAACAACATTGATCATGGCGCATTAAGCGGTAAAAATCTCCATTTAAGTTCTAAATCCGAAATAGTTAGTCACGCTGCATACTGGCGAAACGGTTGCTTTTTTGCGTGTACGTAATTACGAAATTGGTTCCTACACTCCACAGCGCAATTGAAACGCCCTCAAAAAGGTCTAGTCACCTAATGCAGGCTAGGAACTCTAATGTTTACTCGCAATAGCAAGTTTATCGGCGAATAACAACTTGCAGCCAACAATCAAACATGGCGGATAAACAATGTATGTTTTAGATTTCATATGAAAACACAAAGTGTCTCGTTGTAAGTGTGAACGGCATACTTTCCTTTAGTAATTTTAATACGAGTACCACTATGCAGCTTGAGTATGAAAGACATAGATTCAGAAAGGGCCCCCATTCATGAGGTCCAGGACCGTTTGCTTTCGGTCAGTCTGCAATATGTGATTCAAATAACGGTAATTTAGATTCAGATTCAAGTAATAGTAAGATTAATGATAAATCAAGAATAACTCATTCAGTCGCTGCTACATCCAGCACTTGACACCGTTTTGCAATAGGCTAACGTTGTAATTCACCTAGTTTATTTCTCGGAAGTTAAAAATACCTATACTGTGTGAGCCAGACAGGAGTCTAGGAGTTTTCCCAGCAGGATTATGGACTAAAAGGCTGTTCGAAACGCATAAAATAGCTGTCGGAATCGGCGTACAAACGGCGAAAATATGTTTACAATTTCCTAAAGTTGCCATTTCATTGGCAAGAGTGAAAGATAAAGAGGCGCCTTTGATCGGCTTAGGAAGTAGCGACTTCTTTTCTGCCCTGGGAGGCATTTTGACTCGAGATAGCATGAAAAATCCGCACTAAACTGATTCCAAAAAAGATTTGAGGTGGAAGCAGGTGATTGAAGAAATAAGGATTGCTGAATTGAACAAAATTATCTGTAAGGAACCAATGTAAAATTGATTTTTGCAATTGATTTTTGTTGTTGCTCATGGTTTGAAAACGTGTTTGCGCATACAGAATTAGAATTAGAATTTTTATTCAATTTGTTATTAGAATTATTTATTTATTTCGGAATCTAGACCATAGAACACAATCACGTGGATATAAGGATAAACACTACTAAAAACTAATCTAAAACGCATTTACAGTACGTGGGTATAAATACGCATTTACAAATAAAGTCCATTTGCTAAAAATATAGGAATTCATACTGATATCAGAATTGAAAAATCATTGTATTAAAATAATAATTATAGTACTAAATTAATCCAATAAATTTAAAAAAACAAACAGCTAATTACGTCGAAGCGCTTAATTTGCAAATTTACACACATTTGACTAGTGCTGAAATCATAGGGCCAAGAAAATAGCTTTCTTATGGCGCGTTCAGACGTAGAGACTTCTCTCGCAAGTTGTTGCGCAACTTCTTTCTGAGAGCAAAGTTGCAACGTGTGAATGGTTTGGCAACGTCTCTCGCAACTTGTTCCAAGGCTTGAATGGCTTGGCAACTTATCTCGCAACTTGTTGCGACGTGTGAACGGTTTGGCAGCTTCTCTCAGAGAAAAGTTGTGCATAAGTTGCGAGAGAAGTCTCTACGTCTGAACGCGCCATTATACACTTGTTATACGTAACTTTCACTTCTTTCATAACACAGGCATGGTAATTTCTCCACAATGGCACACCATAAATACATGTGCAATAAACTTTAAACATTGTATCTTAACATCTTTAGTTCAAAATGAAAAGTTTCTAAAAAGAACGTTTGCTCTAGCAACAACTTGCTGTTGCAAACCTTTTGTTGTAAAAAAACTTTAGAAAACTCTTTGTATTTACAATGAAGAAAACATTTCTGTCTTCATTATCCTCATTATCGGAGGTAAAATTTATTATAATATGCCATAGATATTTATCCGAAAATACAGGTTTAGTTACAGAACCACCACTGCAATAAGTGTCAGCAAAAAGGTACCGATTTCTTATTTTGTAAAGAAATTCTTAGTAGCTTTGTCTTCTACGAGTTCAAGATGACGTGATTAGCAAACATTTGGTACGCATCTAACAGAGTATTCATTGACCTCACAGTATTAGAGATCAAACAAATATCATCAGCAAAAGAAAGATGATTCGCAAACAAACCATTAATATCCGACGACCAGTGTGAGTATTGTTTAAATTTACGCTCAGTCCACTAAATAGTCACAGAGATAAAATTCCTCCCTAACTTACATTGTTATAGCACTGAAAATTACTTGAAGTAAGTTTACCCCGTCGAATGCAAGATTTTGATTAATATGTAAACATTAAAACAGGTAATCTAGTTTGTGTTTGTAAGCAACACAAGTGTTCAATACCATGTTTGCACTCACAAATAACTGAAAAACAAACAATCTTGTTTATGCATAAAAACAGTGCAGAAGTCTTATACGTTGGGTTCGTTTAAAACAGTAGTTTTTGCAAATCGCTCTGATCAGCTATTCTTTTAGCTTTATAGAATGTGGAAGCCAACACAGTTGAGCTTGCTCATAAACAATAAAAGAAGCTAAGCACGTAATTTAGTTGCAGGGCTGGAAATGGGTCAGTAGATCACATCACGGACTGCCTCAGGCATTATTTTGCAATGGCTATTCGGGAAACGTAATATGCAGTACTTACGTATGTGACACAAATAAAAATACCTGAGTGGCCGGCTATTACGTTAGAGGCAGTTTTCGTCAAAAAGTTGACGCTTATTAATTTGCTTCCCACAAAATTTAATATTTTTTTAGAAAATTCTTTAAAACTTTAAATTCAGTTTTGCCGACACCACCATTAGAAGTATTATACAAAACCTTAATTACTTATGGATTTAATTTTTCAATTGTTTCGTGCATGTAAACTTTCTAAATCCTACGTAGAACAATCTATACTCTTATATTAATATTCTTGGTATATATATTTATTTATATATATATATAAGATTCGAGGCTACAGCCCGGACGAGGGCACCATTTGGGGCGATCTATAATCAAACGAAAGGTCTCGATCTAGTGTCGTGCCATTGATGGTTTATTTTTCCAATCGGGCCCACCGGGAGGAGGGGGGGGGCGAAAAACCTCCAAAAATGGCCCTTTTCGGCCGTTTTTTGCAAAACTTATACCTCTTATTTCTGAAGAACGGGAACGGGTCGAGGGTGGTACTGGGCATGGATAGATAGCCCGTTCAGCGGTGGGTGTAGTAGGCATATTTAGAATTCGCGAGAGGGCTAGGGCGCCCCGCAACGGGCGTTTTTCTGGACCCAACTCGCGATTTTTTCGAAATTTCGGCCAAACAGCCTGCGGGAAAAACGTTCTAGCGGCGCCCGGTGGGACTCTGGGAAGGAGATATATAGCTCATCAGAAAGAGGAAGAACGGGGCTAAACGATGATGTGGGCTATATGTTAGGGCAGGTCCACCGAGAGGAGTATCAACGAGTTAATTAGATATTCTATTTTCGGCAATTTTCGCTTAGAAAATTGCTGACGCAAAGGCATTGTAGTGACGTCATCCATTGTACCCTACTCTGCTTATAACTTTAATTCAGCAAAAAGCTGCATGCTTTGCGTTAGTTAAACAAACAGTAGGCATGATGTTACGGGCTTTGTGTTATAAATGAGGACTAGGTAGGATGTTCGCGTATTATTGATTACACGTGTTTTTTTACGCAAAATCTTTTGCGGGGCCTTTGCTAGTTAAACAATTAAAACGAGAGTGAATAGTGTTAGAATATGGATTATTGTACAGGCTGGTTGGTCACGAGCGTAGTTTAAATAATGCCTAATTAATTAAATTCCCATAGGTCAGTTTGGCTAGTGGTCAAGATTTATGACCTACTTTTAAACCTGCTTAATACCGATGCAAAAGTGTCATATGTGGAGTGCGCCCCTTCAAACGTATGAACACATTCTGAATAGTCCAAATTATATGATAGCAAGAAATAATATGTTTAACCAGCTTTTCATGCTTTATGGTGAAAATGATATTAGAAATTTACCAGTGAGAAATATTATAAATTTGTTACTTGATGGAGATGAAAATTTAAATTACGCTGATAAATGTAAAACGTTTGATTGTTTACAGGTGTTTATAACTGAATCGAGACGTTTTAAATAATGATTACTGGAACTGATTAATAATATGTATTAATAAATATATATATTAATATAACATTTTATATGTATAAACGTGTGATAAACCAGTTTTGTGCACATGGTACATGTTTAATTATTCACCATTTTACTTTTTGTATCTGCTAATACTAAGTTACTATAATAACTTTGAAAATATTGTTTATACTGATTTAGGTGTTACTGCAAACAGTTGAAAAATTTACTACGCGGGGAGTGCCCGCACATGAATTGTTATAAATTTTTGGTATGAACTGTGTAATAAAATTGTATAAAATAAATAAAAATAATCCTGCTTGGTTTTCCTTATATCGTCATGCAGAATCAAATCAAGCTGCTTGCAATTTCGGATTAAATGGCCATTGCAAGAATATAATTTGACCTAAAATAAATTTGCCCACAATTGAGTAATCCCAGCAAATATCGAATTAGCAAACGTGGATATTTTTCGTTCGATATACTTTTTCTCTCTTGAATTTGTGCGAATGATTGGCGCGTGGGCGATAACGCAATCAGTGCAGGGCGATAAACTTCTCTGAGAGGAGAAGCCGCGAAATTCCCTGCACAGAAATTGCTCTCTCTAGTAGTGGCTTTCCAAAATGTATTGGTTCTAGGAATCGGTCTGTTTTACTCACTGTTATTAGAATAATCACGTAATACCAGGAAAGACCAAAGAAATCGCTTTGCATCATTCAGTTTGTTTTGTCTGGTATTACAATTAAAATGTACGACCGATGGCATGAAACTTTTGGAGTTTGATTATCGGCCATATAATCGGCAAAGTCAAGTACGACCTTTATCAATTACGTTATTTATACAAACCTACAAATTCTATAAATTTTGGTTCCCCTGGTAGAAAATTTGTAAGTTTTCGGCAGTTCAAGCCTGCATCTGGTTAATCCCATTTGATCTACGATCATTTTTAATACGCCACGGCACTTCGGAAGTTGAAATTCACCATTCGTAGGCTGTGCACACTTAATCTGGATGGTTGTGGTGGGATCGAAATCTAGTTCATTATCAAGGCTAATCGTCTAAAATCAGACACTGAACTTATAAGGGTATTTCGGCGATGTATGCTTGTCAGCACCTGGCCATAACCAGTAAGCAATGTGAATGAAACGACATTTGCATCCCGCTGTCAATTGCTCATTCGCTGACCAACCTCGACATTGCTTAACTTCGGTTACAAAACACACATCGCGAGTCGGCGAGAGCTTGGCTATTCACTCTGCACTAAAGGACAAAGGAAAAAAGGACAGAGACACTTATTTACCGTCACTGGGGCAACAGACAACATTAGCCATAGGCTACACGATTCTTCACGGATACAACAACACTCACACGCCACAAATAAACAACACAGATAACAACTGGTTGCGCCAACACAGGTGGTCGTGAGATTCGAACTCGGGCTGCAATCAGAGAAGGACCCACAGTCCGTTACCTTAACCACTCGGGCACCCGTACTGCACTAATATTTGAAGAGTTTAGCCTCAGACTATTTTAGATAAAATAATTTTTATAACAGGCATTAATATTGAAAGTTTATACCTTCCCAACATTTACATTTCCTTTCGATTATAAACACATCAAAAATAAAAAATAATTAAAATAATATTAATATATAGTGTAATACAAGGCTGTAATGAAATGAAATGTAATGCTGGCAGGGGAATACAGTAGACTTCTCAGGTGTGCATGTGGCTTTATCTAGCACAGACTCGTATTCTGACCGTCTGTTAGTAAAGGCCATTAGTCACGTGTACAGCTGAGCTTATAAAAGGGGAAGATCTGCTAGAGCGGAAAACAGTCCAATATAAACTAGTTCCTCAGTTGTTAAACGATTAGTTGGCAAATCTTTAGTGTGACTTGCATTTCGTGTGACAATGAGTGTGGAGCCACCTATTGCCGAATTTTGTGACGCAGTAAGAAACAATTAATCCTTAAAGTATACCTGTGAATAACACCCCTGCCATGCATGTGGTGCAACGCTGATACCAACTGACAGAAGAACGTTCTTGCCGATGGTTCTGAGAGCCGCGCCGTCTGTTGGGACTTGATGAAATGAAGCAAATCGCCGCCTCCTGCGTACTCTGTCACTAGACAATACAATGTACCTGCCTAAAAGAAAAGGGCGTTCCAAATGGACGAATAAATCCGATTGCCGAAAAGCGCTGTAAACCGCTAGAGTTTTTTGTATAACATCTTAAGTACACAACTGAATACAAGACTACATTACTGAGTACTTACAGGGTGTTCCAAAACACATACTGTACTAGAAACATAACAAATGTGACAAAATGAACTTGGACTTCTGTAACATGACCTCATAATAACGTTACAACAATGATGTTGTTTTTACATATTAGTACAATGCATATAACTATGTATAACCACTGTTATTGGATTTTGTATGGTGTAACATAGGAATGCTTATAGTATTTCTTAGAACACTGCTTCTTTTAGAGTAATTTATACAACTATGACATAAAGGACATTTCTTTACATACAGTGCGTACAGTGATGGTCTACACACGTTGTTTTTTATGTCCTTTACTTAGTGAAAACGGTACTGCAGCGACGTGGATGATTTGCACGATTCTGTACGATGTGTTGTAAATACAAAAGAAAATATAATAGTCTGGCAGACGGTCGGGTGAACCTTGAATTTTCGGAGGTAAGTTTTTTCTCAGTGGTTTTCTCATATTCTGATATTAAAGATGACCTTCTTTCACCCTGGACTGGAGAAATTTCAGATATTGAATCAAACGTGTTGCACTAGAGAAGTATGTACTTATATGTTATAACAACCCAAAACTGACATGTTCAAGCAAATGAAAACACCAAGTAAAGCAAAGCTAATATTTTTAACACAAAAGACATTAAAACAAATAAAGATTTATTAAATTTTTATACATTCCACAAAGAACTGTGTTCAATAATGACACCATAATCATTCAATTAGGCCCTGTAGTCGATTTTTTCTCAATGGTTCACGTGTTATTCCTTTCTTAATCCACTAAAGCATCACTTAACTTGAAAGGGACTTATCAGAACATGAGAAAACTGCTGAGAAAAACACCCCGAAAATGCAAAAGTTCAACCAAAAATGGCTTCGGCAGCCGGACTATAAATGTTTTGCCGTAGCCTAATCTACCAATGGGTTTGGAGCGGCAGCATTTTTCAGGTTAACGCTCTTCGGGTTACATGTGTATGCGCCTCATCTTTTGTGTATGTGATGCTACACAAAACATCATCTTGCAAAATTCAAAGGTTTTTATATATCTTATCGACCACGGGTTCTTTTAAACAGCTTCATGTGTTATTCGGAAGGTTAAAAATTTGCAAGTCTAAAATTGATAAATTGCAACTCTTCCTATGGTCTGACCTTCAGGGTTTCGTACAGTCGAGCGACGTTTGGGTGCCTCAGTTGCCTCATTATCCTGGCTTCTCTGTGCATATTCCGTTGAACGTAATCTTCTTTTATCTTCTCCGTGTCAATTATTTTCACAGCCACCTTAAACAGATAAAGAATGTCAGATAATAAACAGAATGCCATAAACCTTTTCAAAACAGCTGGACGCAGTTAGTTATATACACCGGTCATGATTACGCATCTCAAAGGATAAAAAACGTGGAAACTGCGCGATGTTGCAAGTCCGCATCTGAACCAGAAACCTTCTGACTACATTGCAAACACCTTATATCACTAGGTTACTGCATCTACCAGTAGACAGATAGACGAAAGTCATTTTTTCATAGCTGGCCAGCGAGTGTGTGTGCATCGCTCACATATAGAGTGATTCTGTCTGATTAGATTAATTTTTTATTGCGATTAATTCTGAGCCGATAATTTATGTGGGTGATTAACTAATTATTACAAATAGCGTAGATCAATTTGCTCTTTAGTGCACCGTTTAACTGCCGACTGCATGACTGACTCATTGACTAATCAATTAATCGACAGACCGACCGACTGACTGATTAACTGACCTTATTCATGCCAACGAAATGTTGCGTAAGTTTTTTCATGCAAGAACTTTAAATTTTTAGCATGATAAATCCGTTTTCAACTTTTACGTTTTAAGATTATACTGTTATAAATATCAATAATCTTTCTATATTGATTAGCATTGTACAGGCATTGAACATTGACAAGCATTCTATAAAATAGCTCAGAGTCAAATTTACGTAAAACGCCACTGAATAATTTTTTGACAAGTTGCATAATGTGTATGACGTAAAATAAAAATGTATTTGACGTGCGATACGTATCACTGCAAGCACCTGAAATCTAACTTGAAGTTTATTACAAATGATTTTCTTGTGATCGCAAACTCAGAAAGAAAAAAGTAATCGCACTTCCATAAAATACAAACTTAACAAATGTCTTCCGTATTTTTATATAGTGGCCTCATTGCATAGTCTGTACACAAAAAATGTAGGGTTTACTAAATGGCAAGCTTCCTTCCGTACTTCATCAGAAGATAAGTTTTCTTAATCGATTCAATTCTTCCAATTTGTGGCAACTCTACTAGCAGGATGTATGTGTGTTTCGGATGTATTTCAATGCCATTGTGAAGGGGTCACTGGCATTGAGGGTAGACCGTGTTTTTTGAACGTGCGTCGTTTTTATGAGCTGCAGTTGCACAAAGGCTGCTAATGTCAACATTTTCGTATCAAAACGTATTTGAACCTCGAGTTTTTTCGCCGGAAAGTAAAGAGAAGACCTTACTCAAGTTCACTGTGCTTTTTTCTCTTTCAAGTTTAAACTAGTCGTTAGCTGCAGCCCGCATTATGAAATGCTGGCAATTTAATACTAGACTGAATTTTCTTCTTAATTAATACAAAGTAGAGCCAGTAGTACAATTTTTGAGTTGCACACTTTGAATAACTACTTTTTATATGCAAGAGATCTTCAATATGCGCCAAGGATTAAATCAATGTTTATTATGCTGTTCGTTTGATTGTTTGTTGAAACAGATTGTTTAATATTTCCACCAACAGGTAGCGCAAGAAACTCAATTAGGCTTCTTGTAAAATGAATTGTTTGAAGTTAAACTGCAGTCGTTCGTCTAAGCACTGAATGATACTGCAATAAATTATACACTGCACTACATAGTTGAGAAAAACAGGGCAACAAGGGCGGTAACAGGCAACAAAAATGTTTAATCGTTAGACATTTAAATGCGTGTTGACCTTAAAGGAAAGCCAGTCCCAATCTCAAACTATAGCTCAAAACAATATACCTTTTAAAAAATGTTGAAAGGGAACATACTATTTTTTCAAGAGTGACTTACGTGAAAGAATTTTTACCACAGAAACGTAATTTCGCTTTCGCGAGGTCTGTTCTTCGCGGTTATATGCATTTCATCATTCGCTAGTTAGATGGTAATGCGCCTAACTACACAATAATACTATTACTGTACTTCTCAATTCAGAGGTGTTCAGTTGTGACGTAGTGCATTCGTTCGACAGCTCATGCGTGAACACAGGGGTAAACTGCTTGCCTCACTGTACTTCAATTTTCGCTTTCACAAACACGTGGAACATACTCATAGAATGTTTGTGCTGTTGAAAACTGTGTGCAGTTGTGATGTTATCACTAGTTGTGCACACTCGTCGTTAATTAAGTTATCAAACTATTACATGCATTTAATTATCAGAAACGCTTTTTCTCGTACTTCAAAATGAGGCATGATATGGAGAATTGCCACGTTTTCCTTTATGAGTCACGTTATGAGAAAACGAGATTTAACAGCTTAAACAATAATCTTAAAAGTAGTGGTTGATATAATAGCATCACCGATTTGGTGAAATTTACCAGCAAATTAGCTCTCATTACGCGTCATCTCTGCGCTTTATGCGATCCCTGCTAGACTTAATAGGTTCAAGTTCAAGCGTTCTATGAAACTGTGTTTATCGACGTCAAACAAATTTAGTACCTTGAGACCGACAGAAAACATTAGCTATTCGGATCGCTTCATTATGCATCGCCACTCAGTTTCAATAGGCGACACATGGTGAATAGGTCTCTGCATGGACGCTTTGGGCTTGTGGAATCTATGCTAGAAACAATAGAGATTACATCTCCCTTAGTAAGTCCAAATTTGTTGTAAATATAATGTACCAAAGTAGTAGGCTTGCAACGCAACGCAATGTACAAGACTTCCTGGTACTGAATGACGTTTAATATTGTTTATACGTATATCATCGGTATTTTATACGCCAGTAATATACTACTACTGCTATTACGCTGTTTGCTGTTACCGCTTTAACTGCTGCTGTTACTGCAGCTGCTCCTATTACACTATTGCTACTGGGCCCGCAAATGGGCCCGTCTAGCTAGGGAGTGCACAGCTTGCAATTTCGATAACTCCTCGATCCAAAGCGAGGAACATGTTTTCTGTAGTTGTACTCATAGCGCGGAATTAAAAAGCAAATACTGTTATCAATAACTTATCACTCTGTGAGGATGAAATTGAAACTTTATTCGTTTAAATTCATAGTAAAGCAAGCAAAAACATTGTGGTTGGTGTTACCTACCGCCCACCTGTTAATAGCTCTAGTACTTTCCTTAATAAATTCATGCATCTGTTAAATGCTAATAATATTCAGTCTAAACACTTGTTTTTACTAGGTGACATACTAGCCAATTATTTGTTTCCGCTTATCACCCGACCTACCAGAATAACTGATACATCTGCAACTCTCATTGATAATATATTTTCTAATATAATTGATTCAGAAATATAAATGTGGCTGCTTACTCACTGGCATATCTGATCATTTACCAATCTTTGCTTTGCTTAACCTTAATTTGCCGATTTTAAGTAAATTCGTCTTTACAAAATATCGTTATGATGACAGCATCAAAATGAATTTAATTACTGATTTGAATCTAACAACTGGGATGATATCTTAACATGCAATGATGTTAATGACGTTCCAAATTTATTTTTAGACCAATAAAACCAAAACGTACTGACATTAATTTATCTAAAATAAAAAAAACTTTGGATTACTCAGGGACTGTTAAACTCTATTAAGCACAAAAGTGAAAAGTATAAAAGTATGTAAAACACCCAAAAATGAGTTTTCAAGAGAATATAAGCTGGACCGTAATCGTTTAAGTGGTTTAATTAAAAAATCTAAATTTGATTACAACAAAAATAAACTTGAGGCTTATAAAAACAAAATGAAAAAAACATGGTACTTTATGAACAAATTATTAAATAGACATAAATCACACTCTCATGTTAGAGTTAAAATCAATATAACTACAGTGGCAAATTCATTTAATGAACATTTTGAAAATATTGGTCCCAAAATGGCTGAACAAATCGAGCAGGTTGATATTAACTACAGCCAGTTCTTGAACGGAGAATATACTAATTCGTTTAACTTTTATTTTCAACCTGTTACCCCTGACCAAGTAACAAATATTTGCAAAAAATGTAATTGCAAGACGAGCTTAAATAAATAAATAAATATATACATATAACATTTCATCTAAAAGTATGTCTGATAAAATCCGTATCATAGCAGTTCCTCCGTGTCATATGATCAACTTCTTGCTTACTTGTGGAATCTTTCCAGATAAACTAAAACAATCAATTGTCATTCCTTTATCCAAATCTGGGTTAAGCCACTAATATGGACAAGTACAGACCGATTTCTCTTCTCCCTACTATTCCAAAACTGTTTGAACGATGTGCACATAACCAACATGAAGCTTATTTAAATAAATATTAAATCCCAATCAATTTTATTTTCATAAAAGTTGCTCAACTGATCAGGCTTTAGCAAGTGTTTGCAGTAAATTGACTGACAGTATAGAAAAAAATACCATGTAATGCGAACTCACCAAAAAGAACAAACTTTTGTAATTTATTTAACTACTGTATTGTTATTATTTTTAAGTACAGCGTACTTGCTTATTGCGTATTGCAGACTTTTTGCGAGGCCCATTGTCAGTATTGCGAGGTATTTATAAGTTTTTACTGCATACTTTTTCTTTGGCCGCCCCGAGTGTTTTCTGACCTTTCAAAAACGTTTGATACTGTCGATCATTCCATTCTAATCAATAAGTTGTTTCACTATGGTATTTCAGAGATTGCTTCTAGCTGGTTTAGGAGATACTTAACTATTTGCAATCGTTTGCAAAGCGTCAAATGCAACAATACCATATCTGATACGTTAACAGTTAAGTCTGGTGTTCCACATGTTCCACAGTTTTATTCTTGGTCCATTATTGTTTCTTATTTATATCAATGATATTACATACCTTCAGAACAAAATGAAAGTAACCAATTTGCTGATGATACAACAATATTTATGGATTTTTGCAAACTTCCGCTTACCAATATGAACAATATGCTAAAAAATATTTCGATGTCGTTTAAGACTAATAAATTGGCACTTAATTCTAGCAAAACAAAATGTATCATGTTTCAATCTAAAAATAAACTCATTGGTCTTAAAATATCAAAAAATGTTGGTATTTTTTCCCACATGTCTTTCGCAGGTTCATCTCATAATGCTATTGGTTCAAAGCCAGGAATGCGAAGATTTTTCCAGCTGTGTTCTGCGCCCCTTAACACTCCTCATTCTGGTTAAATTACTATAATTAATGATTTTTTCGTCACTGAATACGTCATCATTCGTCAACATAAAACTGGTTTCCGTCACTGAATACGTCAACATATTTCGTGCAACATACACACACATTGCATGGCCGGATGGCTGAAATTGGCGTAGTTTATCATTTGCTCAAAGATGACCACTGGCTATTTGGCGCTGACCAGTGAAAGGAAAACTGTCAGACCTTGGAAGCACTGGGCATGAGAAAAGCAATTACTTATCTGATGTTAATGAAAGGTAATACAGGTGAGGTTTAGGCAGGTGCCAATCTAATGACGCCCACTTCCACATCTACAGGGTACGAAGGACGCTCTCTAAACGGTGGAGGTCCTGGGACACAAATGGTGTGATACTGTACAATAAGTTTACAGGCTCCTTTGATATTGTAAATACCTGCATTGTGAAACAGAGTAAAGTAGCGGTGATGGTGGTAGTTGCGGCGGTGGCGGCGGCATGGTTATAGTAGTAGTAGCAGCAGCAGTATCTGCAGCAGCAGCAACAACAACAACAACAGCAGTAACTGCAGCAAGAGAAGGAAAAGTAGTAGTAGTAGTAGTAGTAGTAGTAATAGTAGTAGTAGTAGTAGTAGTAGTAGTAGTAGTAGTAGTAGTAGTAGTAGTAGTAGTAGTCGTTGTAATAGTCGTAGTAGTCTAGCCGTGGTAGTAGTAGTATTAGTAATAGCAGCAACAGAGGCAATGACGGCGGCGGCAGCAGCAACGATATAATATACAGTTCAATGCAACGTGACAATTTTTCCATTTGTGTACAGTGTATTACAATTACCCTTTTTGCAACTTGCTTTCTCGGTGTAAGTTGTAAAGTTATGTATTGATAAAAATATGAAGGGATTACGATTAAATTAAAATAAATAAACAGAAATAAATGAATGGATGAATAAATAAATAAATAAATAATGAACAAAATAAATAAATAATCAAACAAATAAATAAATGAAAGGACAACGTTAATTGAAATTAACAGTTTAAGGCGTAAATCTAAATAGCTGTTTGTCTGTGTCTATTGAGGTTATTATAAAAAAGAGTAATATCATTTATAGTAATCTCAGTAATCTATTACTTGACATGAACTAACATAATAATTGTGGAAACTTGCCTAGGCAAAACAAACTAAAAATCGTATACATGTGTATTTAAGGTACCATGACAAGACGGTATCGTGTAATGGTAAAGCGTCTGCTTTCTGTCTGGTAGGGCCTATTAAGTTTATGACCGGGTCATGCCTACGACTTTAAAAACAATGCTGGTGTTGCCCTACCTGACGTCAATTTGGTGTTTAGGATAAATGAGGTTAACAATAATCTCTGTTATGTAGTTTATCATTCTTATTTACAGTCAGCAATTAGCTTTCCGAGCTTATGTTAATTGCTAATCGAAAGACCAACTTTAATTATCACACGCATATTTGAAAATGGCAAAAAGTTTTCGGTAGTCAGCCTTGCAATTTGATTTTTTTGTTTTTTTAAGACAGTTTAATTTAGTAACTATGTACAACTGGTCATGGTAATTTATCCAACATAAGTGTTATTATTTTACAGTTAATTTTCACACCTATTTTGTTAAAACTTAAAACG
>JAQGDQ010000254.1:112500-117500 GCA_030141605.1 Tubiluchus corallicola
AATATGCAGATGAAGAAAAACAATGGGCATTGAAGAACCGGGAAAGCAGATTACAAAACAACTGATGTCAGAAAATCAAAAAGCAAAGCAGATAAGCAGGCCTGCAAAAAGGCTGGCGACAGGCAGAGTCAATCAGTCAGTCAGTTCGATATCACATCGATTAGACAGACAGGGGAACAATCAGTCAGTTAGCCAGCCAGTTAGTCAATTAGACAGCCATACAGACAAACAAGCGAACTGACAGAGAAACACAGACGTCGAAGTTAAGGGCGTTGTACTCTTTGATTGCGTGCACAGAGACGCAAATGTAAAATGATGTTTTTAATGCGTTTGTGTGAGAGATAATGTTGTACATAAAAGGACAAATCGATTTCTCTCTGCTTTGTGTGGCCATTTTCAAAGAAAAGCCACTACACAGAGATTTGGTTTCCTTCAAATGGAAAGATCTCGCGGCACGAGACAGTCATTACCCACTCTTATCCAGTTACCTCAACTTCTTTACACGAAGTCTTCCCTATTCTGAGAAGAAAGAGAGAAGATTCGAGTCGGTTAACAGTGATCGAACTGAATACAAATTCGGAAAATTGGTTCAAAAGGGTTGAAATAGAGTGAACGGGTACCGTAGTATTTCTCTTAGGCTTCATAATACTTCGTTGCAACAATAGGAATGTAAAATGTTTTCCACAGCAAAGGCATGTGGTGGGAAACAAATTACAGTTCTTTACTAATTAGAATCAGTGTTCTGTAGAGGATATACTTACAAAAATAGGGGATTGTTGTTTCTCAAAACAATCGACAGAAAAAGAATTAAAGACTAAATTTAGCCAGTATTAATTAAAGAGCCAGTATAAAAATATAATTTTTTCTACTTTTTTCAAAGTCGCCTTTCTTTTTTTCTTTTCGTTTTCTACTTTCCTTTTTAGTTTTTTACTTAACTTTCCACCCGTTTTTGCTTTTTTTATTTTGCCGTCTTTTCTGCCTTTTACAACTGTTTGCTGCCACAACTGTCGTCACTGCTGCTGCAGCTGACTGCCTTTTTCATCTTTTACTTTTTTGTTTCTTACTAATTTACTATAATTTCAAATCATAAACTCATTGAACACTATATTTTACCTTGCTTCGAGTCACTTGATGCGTGGCTAACTCGACTTGAGCGAAATTTCCTTTCCCCAAAACTTGGCCGTCGAAGATGTAGCGCCCTAATGAGCGCACTTTCCTTCCCATTTTACTTAAATCCGAAAGGATCGCACATGCGCAGATCATATGTCCGTATGATTTTCAGTGTGGCAAGAGAAAATATTTAATCATTCTTAAGGAAATTCCTAATTATATTGATGCAACTATCATCACATTTAATTCTCAAGCATGAAAGTCTCACACATAGAAAAGTTATTCTAGTTCGTTTCAAAGTGGTTTCATTGTATGACGTCAGCTCCAATGACGCATGCATTCTGTGTAACTTTTTTTTGTTTCTCCAAATGATCTGGCTAAGATTAGATTTTTCTGAAGATAAACAACCTTAATGCGTTTAATTTGACAGACGTTTATGATTTGACAGACATCGCTGATTTTTAAGTGAAGTATATTGTTCGCCTTAACTGTCAATTTGAATCTTCAACGATTTTTACCTACAACTTTTAACCTTATTTAGATTTTACGAAGCCATTAGGTATATGGAAATAAACGACTGAATAATTTCATTTTGTTAGTTATTATTTAACTTGAGCGCTAAAGTTTAAAATTCTCCATTCATAAGAAATTAGTTCGTGAAGGGGATTAGGGTTTGGGTGAGGGTTACGTTTAGGGTTTTTAAATTGTATGGGTAATTGTAATCTCCTTCCAACTTGAGTAAGAGAAGTATAACAGAATGTCCGTTCCATAAGAAACAGCTATAAACTGGGAAAGGCAAAAGTCATACCTACATACACCATACAATACAAAGTGCAAGAAACGCGGTCACACTTTTATGAGAACGTACAAATCTTTATGTGATATAATTTTTTTGCTATGTAGTTTAATACTTGGTGGCATTTTTTGTAATTTGATCAGCATATTTTAGCATATCAGCGTATTTCTACTACACCGTTTCCTTTGGAACACCCTGTATAACCTTCATGAACTTTGAATGATAGTGATGACATTGAAGGATATCGCATTCACTTATTTGTAGTTCTCATAAGTAACAAGAATGCTTTTTGTCCAGTAGAATTAATAACTGCAAAGAAGAATCACTCAAGTTTATCATTACTATTAGGTTTAATTCCAATTTTAACACAAGTCACAGATCTTTTCTATATGAACTCTTTAAAGCTTGGAAGAGACTCACGACTAGTGCTCGTTAATTATACTCGAAACTAAAGCATGATTAAAAATAATAATTAGGCCCAATGTAGCAGCAATAGCTTCACTAATGTAGCACTCTAAGTTATGGAAAACCCGCCACGTGGCGCTTATTTGCGTCAAGGTTTTAACCGCAGTCTCCCTCTCTCTCTCATTCTAGCGATAATTATGGCACATGCCAACTTGAACAATGATGACTCATGTGCTAGGCTTCCTGAGATTTTGCACATTGGGGCAGCTCCACAACAGGCTGCTTATGAGCATTTCGAAACACAGACCTACAATCCCGGAAATTAATATATAAAAGCAGCAGTTTTCCTCACTATTGTTAGGGCTAGACTACACTTCCACTCCACATTTACAGACGAAATTCTTACTAGCACCCAGTTTACGTTCATGGTCGCTTTACATGCGTCAGGTCTTTGAGCGAATTATTATTTTTTCAGTTTGAGGAAGAAACGTGATTACTTGAGGCCCTCCGGTGTGACGCTGAATTAATAAGCTTACATAATGGAGAGGCTGCAAACGCTTTTTCAGTTTCGAATTGCAATGTGCAGCCACGCTCTTTGTACAGGGTGTTCCAAGACAAACAGCACAGTAAACATATATTTCACAGTTTTAACAAATATTTGACAAAATGAAACAGAACTGTAATATGACCTCAGAATGACGTAAAAATAATTAGTTTGAAGTAGTGTCAAAACATTGTTATTTATGTTTTTAGCATTACAGAAACCAAAATAAGACGTCACGATCTCTTCATTTCCAATGAGTAGACTAAAAAACGTGCCGAATTCTCTGATTGGCTAAACTGTTTTCATGTACATATGGAAGCCAAGCTTTACAGGTAAACTTAAACTAGTATAACCTTCCTTTAAATGGCAAGTACAGGGAATTCTTTCCAACTATTATACATGTCATTTTTCTAATCTTCCTAATATATAAGTTCTATAACTACATTTATTGTGTAATATTTCTAATTTGTTGCACTTATAACATGAGCTTGCGTGCTGTTTTACTTTGAATAACCCCCATAAATTAAATGCAGAACAAAATTGATATTGAAATGCAAAGTCTTTTGGTACCCGGACTCTTGGGTGCCATATTTTTCCTTTCAGAATCCAGACCATGTTTAGCAGCTTGTGAACAGTTGCTTTTGCAGGTGGGTTCGCTACAGTTTTAAATGCTCTGATACGCAACAGTTTGAGAAAAAGTCTAGTCAATTTTTGGGCACAGAATATGGTACTTTCTCTGAGTCGGCATTTGTAAGCACTCCAATGAGCAAGCCTCTGATTCTGATTGAGTTTTGCTAAAAGCGCAGTGCGATTTTTGAAAAAAGCGAAATTCTTTAGCGCCAAAGTCACTTTCATATTTAAAGATCTATAGAAGGGCCATAAAGCTCACATAACCGGTTTCCACCTATGCATTCAAAGTTCAACTACCAATGGTTATTAATGCGCATTACATTACGCATAGTGCTCTTATGTGTAGGGATTAGAAATTGCCACTATGTTAGCTTTACTTACATAAACTCAATGAGAAAGAGGCAGGGAGAGAGAGAAAAATCAGGTGATGCAAAATCATTGTCTTCTTCTTCTTCTTCTTCTTCTTCTTCTTCTTCTTCTTCTTCTTCTTATTATTATTATTATTATTATTATTATTATTATTATTATTATTATTATTATTATTATTATTATTATTATTATTATTATTATTATTATTATTATTATTATTATTATCATCATCATCATCATCATCATCATCATCGTCATCATCATCAGCATCATCATCATCATTGTTATTATTATTATTATTACTATTATCATTATCATTATCATTATCATTATCATTATCATTATCATTATTATTATTATGCCAACTAAGGTCTAACCACTCAAAACCATGTTAATAACTTATCACGTTAAGTTCAACGAAATTAAGGAACGTATAGGGGCATATGTATTGCCTCCTAAATCCTCTTAGCCAATAAGCCACATCTGTAGATTGTAACTTAATGCCTATATTATTATTGTTTCAACATTTGGGGCAATTGGGAGGTTCTGCTGCGTATAGACAGCTAAGCTGAAAATTGTTAAACATCGCAAAAACACTTTTCGGTTCGCGTTTGAAGTTTATCTTTGCAGATGTTTTATTTGGTTTAGTTACACTGCAACTTGCACTCTGGAACACTGAGACCATCTATAAATGAGGAAAGGAAAAACAAGGTTACTTCTCTATTCCAAATCTTTGCTCACAATTACATTATAATATAATGTAATATAACACAGAAAATATTATTGTAAAGTATACATTTTCACCGATAGATGGCAGCACTTGTTGCATTGTTGTCGGATTGCGTCAGCAAGTTTGTGAAGCAGGACGGCGTGGCCGAAATAACGTGAAGGCTGTTGTTGTCGTTTCGTTTATTAGTGTTAAATAACGTTGCTGTTTATTTTTTTAAATTGTGATCCTAATTGAGTCTTGTATGACGAACATTAGAAACATTATAATTATTAAATTTTATGTCCTTAAAAAGGATATAGGCTAGAAAAGTAATAAGCTACTGCACTTATGGGCCTACATCTTTCGTTGTAGCATAACAGTAAACAAAATATACCATATCAGCTGTCACATATTAATATGAAAACAAAACACACTTT
>JAQGDQ010000254.1:122500-130000 GCA_030141605.1 Tubiluchus corallicola
TTTTTTCTTCTGCTATCTCCTTTTTGCTGTCGCAATCACCTCCCCATTTTAATAAGATTTAAAAGGTAGTACGATCAAGCACTTTTTCATATACATCAGCTAGCATTTTTTTCTACACTTCTCCTGCATGCTTTGTTCAATGTCTCATTTGTTCGCTTCGTCCCCATGACATTTCTGGTTTTTTCAAGCTCCTTTTTCACGCTAACATATCTGAATGTCACCGAGAATGAAGGAGACATTTTTGATAAAATGAGAAAAAATCGATCCGGCTGCATACGCTCTGGCAGTGTCAATAGCAAGCAAAGGTGGTCGAACTTTTCATCACACATGAACATGCAGACTCTTACAGACACAACCATTCGTTTCTTGCCCGATAGCTGATGGCCTGTCTGCGACCTCGCAGCAGCTCCTAGTGGTACCAAGTTCCGTGTGTGTGTAAGGAGCTTATCTTTGACGTTATGGGTATTTTGACTTGAAACCCTGCAACGGTTTCGTTATTGATGGGGCTATTAATAAAAATGATGCCAACTTGCTTCTCACCTTTACAAAAGGGCACTGAATATTCTCACATGTATGCCTACGCTGCTCCAATTAGTCTAGGTGTAAAATTACAGAGCAATAAATAATTAGAAAAAAATCGCGATTTGACGAATTAGAAACCGCAAGCACAGAAAAAAGAACAGGTAACAAACAGGTAATATTATAACGCTATTACTTACAGCAGTTTTTGACCTGGTATGCATATCATAATTTAACATGTATTTTATCGTACTTGTAAATATGCATAATTTGTGTAATATATATATATATAAAGGATGTACAACAGTACAGAATACTAGCAAAGACAAATTGAGAGGGCATAAATAATCAATGAACGCAAATAAGAGGAGACAAGGAAATTATTGTAAAAATTGTGCAAAGAAGAGAGTGGGAAAAGAAGAAATTGAAAGCAGGAGAAAATGAAAATGTGAGAAGGAGAAGTTGATTTGACAGTGGTAGCAGGATGTAGCAAAGAGAAAATAGAGTGCAAGAGAACATGAGGGGAAGAAAGTGAATGAGAGACGCAGGAAGAGAAAGAGAGAGGGGGGAAATAAAGCAAAGGAAAGGTAAATGAGACAAGAGAAACATGAGACAGCAGATGTTGTGACCTACAAACAACGATGGTGGTGGTGGTATCACCTTCAGTGGCGACGGCGGTAGTGGCGGCAGGGCAAGAGCAGCAGTGACAGCGGTGGCGGTGGTGGTACCAGTAGCAAAATTTGGAGTATTACAATGGAAGAGGCGATGATGATGATGATGATGATGATACGATCATGATGTGGTGACAGTGGATGCGACAGTGATGGTGGTGTTAGGAAGGGTGGAGGTGGTGCTGGTGGAGGAGGCCATGATGAAGATAATAACGATGATAACGACGATGTGGTGATTGTGATGATGGATGTTGATAATGATGATGGCGATGATGGCGATGATAATGACGATGATGCTACAGGTAACAATAATGATGATGATGATGATGTCCACGATGACGAATAGTCTGATTAGTCAATAATACACTCGAATCAGGAATTGACGAGTGCTACAGGATCTGCCGGATGAGAAGCGAGTGATGAAGTGCAGGGAAGAAAAGTTATTATAGGGAGACATTATAGAGCACGTGAAGACACATAATTGTCTATCTTTTCGGCTAAAAAGGCTCTATTTGGCGGGCATGATAACATTAAATCAATGCTAAATGGACAGCACTAATGCACAGTCTAGCAAAACCGTTCAACTGTAATAGGACTAATAGCCTAATTCCTCCGGAGATTATCTTTATTGTGATGGACTAGCAGACTTCCTTTGATTTCTTATTTTTTCTTCTCCTTGTAGTTGCCTTGACTTCCCCTCTTCGTCCTTTATTCTTTTTGGCATTCTGTACCGCCACTACTCCTTATCTTTCTATTTCCTCCTTCTTCTCATCTTCCCGCTTCTTATCTTATTTTTTGCACGCTGTTCTTCTTCTTTTATGTTTTCCCCACTTTTTTCCTTTTCCTGCTTTTTGTTTCATAAGATCCTCTTTACAGTGCATATAGTCTGAGAGCCCAAGCTCAAAACAAGGCCAGGAAAATGAGTTTCGTTCCCTCAGTCTGGGGACTAGCTTTTACCTATATCAGATAACAGAAGGAACCTAGGTGCTTACTGCCTGGGCGGCATTTCAGTACTGATGAAGCTTAAAAATGTCTTTTAGATCAATATTAATGGCAATAGATACAAATTAACACAAATTTCGGTTTTAATGTGATTTAATGTGTCCGATTTGACATCATTCCAGTTGTCTCTCTTACACCGAACGCCAGATGCTACATTAAACTTCTTTTATCACTATTCCTGTAGAAAATGTTCTCAGAATCTCTAGTCGTTATTTTCTAACGCCGAACAGTTTGTTCGTATTATTCATTTTTGTTGCTTCTCATTGGCTCACACTGAACTTTCCTAAATATAGAACTCTGCTCATAAATCCGGTTTTTCTATGGGCTTCTTAGCCGAGGAATTATTTACCACGTTATTATTTACCTGAAAATTCCAATTGCACTCTATTAAAGAACGTCAGCAGATACCTTTTGTCACTACCAAATTAGTCATTTGACTTGTATATTCCCAAATTAGCTAGCAACTAGCGATATCTTCAATTAATTATGACTGTGATTCCAAAAAAATTTTTATAAACCATTGCGGCTTATTTTACCTATTATTATTCAATGAGTTGGACAAAGGAGACACTGAAACCTTTCATGGAGTAATAATTGTTTATAAATTAATTTATAAATGGTTTGTAAAAAATTCTGGCAATCACAGTCATAATTAATTAAGGACTTCTACTGCTTTGAGAATGTTCATATCTGTTGTAGCACCTCACCATGCCCGACCTTTGACTTTTAGGGCGATTTTTAAAAAATTGATTTATTCGAGAGTCGATAGTGATTTCTAATGCAGGTAATAATGCGTAATAATTATGTACTCACAAGGGCCAGGGCCTAAAATATAACTCTTCATAGTTTCTAATTAAATAAACCATTTCCTATGAAAAGAGGTTCCATTTGGTTTCAAGAAAAACTGTGCTGTATATAGTATTAGTATACGATACAATAAAGGTTCGTAAACTTTACTTGCAGTCACGTGGTCTATGATTAAAGAAAACTGACCAAAATATTGCTAGAGATTGGCAGAGTAGTGATTAAAAGAAGACCTCAGAAGATGAGAGTGAAGTGGGATTAAACGAAAGAATTTTATGGCTTCTCTAAAAGGCTGGGAATGATAAAAGAAGATTATAAAGCCTGGTCCCATAGTACGCACGCGAGTGTGACGACTGTGATGTGGTTGTCAAAGTACAACGACGAAGGAAGCCACAATTTGCTTTGAAGACAAGTTCTTACAAGAAATTGTCGTAATCGTCTTGTTGAAGATTAGTTCCTTTCGCACTTTCTAATTACAGCCTGGTACGTGCAGTGATTGGGTCCTAATAAGGGACAAGTCAGTGTGATTCATATTATTAGCTATTAACTAATAGATATTAATCATAGATATGTCAATAGGTTGGACGAACGGTGTATAAAACATATTGATGATCATCGGCGATGATGTTAGTATTGATGCATGTTATATTGGATGATTATAGATATAATAACACGATGATAATGAAATGATGATGATGATGATGATGATGATGACAACGACGACGACGACGGCAACGATGATGACGACGAGGTGGTGGTGGTGGTGGTGATCATACAGTGAAGTCAACAATGACTTTAGATGTCGAAAGAGAAGGCACTATAACTAAATTAGTGACATCCAGAACCATCCAGAATCCAGTGACATTAACAATGTTCATGACATGACCTAATTCCAAAAATGCCAATCTAGATGGACTATTGATTTTCTTTGACAACATGTTCTTTAATTAAACCAATTCTTGGTAATAATTAATCACTTCGTCAATAAGCTTGATTCAGAATTCAGGAACATGAAAACGCCTCTACTGGTTATATTTAACTGGCTTTAGCGATTAAGAGAGGATGAGAGAGAGAGGAGAGGAGAGAGAGAGAGAGAGAGAGAGAGAGAGAGAGAGAGAGAGAGAGAGAGAGAGAGAGAGAGAGAGAGAGAGAGAGAGAGAGAGAGAGAGAGAGAACAGCAAAGGACTGCTTTCCTCTGCACCGCTTATATTTAACCGCCCCCTAGTGACGCCAGATGACCTAGAGAAGCCATGTTTTTCTTCCCTGGCGATTGACTCCAATGTATACATGTATGCGCGCGTCCGTGGTTTCACTTGACAATTCGCTCTCACTTTCCGTTCACTGACTCTCTTCCTGCTGCTGCTGCTGAAACGATCGAGTCAACGACCTGGGCACTTGCAAATCAATACACGCCACGACTGTGTCCTCCCAACGATGATGACAGCATAACTGAAACTGCGTAGTTTATAATAATGCGCAGTTGTAATATTTTCCAGAAAAGAAATCGTGCCTGGCTGATTTGCATGCCAAGTACGTCAGGAATCGCTGTTATTAACTCAATGAACAAACAATGGGGCTGAACAACAATTAGATTGTTAGTTCATTTTTCAGAGCTTGAACAACAAGCTAACTTTAACAATACTTTAAAATGCACAGACACAATTGAATTGTCACTTGTAAGACAGGACGTAAACATGAAAACTTGAATCATTAACAATGCCAGGCTAGATTCTTCAAACCTAGCTCTTCTCTGTTTTTAAGCACATTAATGGTGACTGCATCTGGGCGTCCGAGGGTTATGCTTTAGGGGTAAATTTAACGTGTGCTGACATTTCGACGACAGTTTACAGCATTAAATTCGCATACAACAGAGAAACAAGTTGGGCGACAATGATAGGATGTCACCTGTCACCTGGCAAAGTCACGTTTTTGAACTGTGACTGGATTCTCTGAGTCTCAGAATTAATTATTATTGCAAGTATAGTTACGTTTTAACATCTGCATGTATTTCCAACAACAGCAGCAACAACAACGAGAATAACGCTGTAGCAACAACTGTTAACAACAACAACAACAACAACAACAGTAGCAAGAGCAACAACAGCAGCAGTACAGCTCAAGCAACAACGACAACAACATCAACACCAGTAGAAGCAGTAACAACTGCAAATTGAGAATAAATTAGATTTATTATTATAAAATAAAACAACAACAATAATAATGACGACGACGACAACAGCAACAGCAGCAGCAGCAACAACAACAACAACAGCAGCAGAAGCAGCAACAGCACCACCAACAGCACATGAATGATGTTAATGACAACGGCGACAACAAAAACAGCAACAGTGTTTGACTAGTAGCATGAAATCAGTGCGTTCTTCGTGTAAAGTCTATCTGGTTGTACTTCTTTAATTTTAGCAGCCAAGCAGCCATAATTAGCCAACCAAAAGGCATGTAGAATGCGCAGGATGCCACCAGCTCTTATTTATCTATGTTTACAATTAAGTCGTTTCCTGTTGGCTGCTGCAGCTCTCCAGGAACGGGATTGGAAATAAAGGCATTTGGAGCTAATTCCCCGCAGCGAGAAGGCCCAAGCTTGACCTTAATGTGTGAAAGTCAGTAATAAGACTACAGAGAAAAGTTGCAGCCGCAATAAATTTCACAAATCTTATTTAGAAATTGCCTTGTCGCCAAGCTTCGAGTTTGTTTAGAATTGGGTTATTTTTCTATTGACTTTATTGCAAGTTTATCATGCGGTGTTTTCTCTATTTCTATGTGCCCGTTTGCTATGATTGCAACAGTAAATTTAGGGGCATCTCTGTAGGAAAGGCGTGCTAAGCTTAATGTTCATAACTGATACAAATTCATGGTAAAATTTTGATATGTTTACTTATACTCATATTCACATTAAATTCAATTCAATTCAGTTCAAGTCACTTCAATAATTTTTTTGTGAAAAATGTGAAAAATAAATAGACTTTGTGGGCAGTTTAACTTCTTTTCAATAATATTTTCTTTGGCTGATTTGCCCCACACAAAATTCAAACTATGTACAGGTACGATTGATAAATTAAACAAATCAGTCTCGAGGAGAGTGGAAGCGGGAGCTTTCAAGATTCACCCCGAGACGACGCAAATACATGGTGTAGACAGAAGAATCTATACAAAACATTTCACAGTTAAGGCACCATTAAATTATAAAACAGTTAATTGCAACAAAACAAACAAATGTAATTAGGAATACTTAAAAACGCCAAGTATACTTAAAAAACGCCAAAGAGAAACGAACTAGTGAATAAGACAAAAATCACAATTACTCTCTATTAATGTTTTTTATGTACTTCATATCGATATGATTCACTAAATGTTTATAAATAATCTAAAAGTGGCTATACTTAAAAACAACAGCCACCCTACTGATAAAGGAGGCATAAATCGTAACAGTAACTATTTATTACCGAAACTGCGATAACCCCCTCCCTTCTCAAAAATCTAACAATATCTCAGATTAAACAAAGGGTTTTATTTGTGTTATGACTTATTAATAAAAAACAATAGAAAAACACTGACGTGACGAAGTGTGCTGAAAAAATGTTTCATAATAAATCTGGGCTTCTGCAACTTCTGTAAAAATAGTATTATATTTGCATAATTTCATTTGTTATTGCAATAACTTAGTATGACCACGCTATTTTTATGATGCTTATTGAGTTATTGGTATGCTGTGCTTATGACATTTGTTAATGTACTGTTTCTTTTGGAACACCCTGTAGGACTCAGACACTTTATTTCCTTCGTTAACAAGCAAGATAATATCATATTTAACAATTAAGTCATGTTCTTAAAGTGGTAAGCTGTAAATGTACAACGGCAACTTCATGTTTGTTTTTTCTCGAAGACAGTAAAATCATAATTTAATAAATGAAGGTGAATGGCAGCTACACCTAGAAAAGCACTATATAAGCTAACACCTGAAATCGAAACCGCGCACAAGGAAGTAAAACATTTTTTGCTAAAATCAGCAGCTAAATATAAGTATGTTGTCATGCACCACGTGGGTTTATAGCCAGCTTATTTTGCAAGTAACCTTGCGGATAAATAAACACTGTTAGTCATTGGGGAGCACCTCTATTGCAAGCGGTGATGCAAGTCTGCGTAGAATTTTGCATGACCTGGACATCAAGGGTTTGCGTCAGGCCGATCCCCGAGCGCTGATTACGGAGACCGATTAGTAATGTTTCCGAGTGAGCCTTTCAGCAATATTTACGGAAAATACCGAACTTAATGTTAATACCAAATTTAGTTACGAGAATAGTCAGTATAATTGTCTAAAAATATCAGAAATATTATGGTAATCTATAGAAAACGCATCCTTACTGCTGAACAAGTTTAGCTTGGACTTTCAACCTGTGCAAATTTAGCAAATGATACAACTATGCTAAAACGCAATTCGCAACACGCAATTTGCTCATAAACCATTTTTTCTTGAGTTATTTTTGAC